>JAODLM010000169.1:0-143023 GCA_036937905.1 Salvia rosmarinus
CTTTGACATGTCACATCTTTGCCTGGACGGCGTTTTAAACGCTGGTTGCAGTAAATAACTTCATGTAGTACCTTGGCCGCCTTCTTTATCCCATAAATGACCGCCATATGGAGATAGCAGGCATCCCTGCTAATTGATTCCATCTTTCACGTGATAATGATCGTTCATCAACCCATCGGCACGTGCTTTATACAGAATGTTCATCCTGCAGAAGTCATTCGACCCTGGAAAAGGAACCTTTTTCTCTGCTTGAAATGAGAGTCCGGCTCAGGCACTCGCACAGTACCGAAGTTGACAATCCCAGATACCAGTGTACCGTGCCAGCAGTGCTCGTCAATTGTTCATCGGAAAGGCCCCTAAATTTGGGCATGAGTTTCATCCGCACATGTAGGCAATCGAGATAAATAGTCACTACTTGATTCTCCGCCCTTCGCTCTCTAACTCTAGATCAGATCCAGACGAGCAAGATCCACCGGACTACCGTGGCTCGCATCTTTCTTGTGACAAGATATCTTATGGGCTGCGTGATTCGTGTAAACAATCACCGAACCCACGTAGGTGGCTCTAAATTTTCACAAGTGAACACCATCGCTAGCGGCATCATTCTGTAGTGGTGTAATTTATTTGAGCTTCCACCAACGCTTTGCTAGCGTAATGATTTGAGCGTGGAATTCTCCGCTTCTTTGACTCAGCGCCCCCAGCGAAGTCATTAGCGCGCATAACCCGGGAAGAAATGACGCATCGGTCGATGATGGGGTGTCACTAGAGCTCGTTCAAACGTCAAGCGCTTTGCGACATTCCGCGGAGCTCGAAATGTATTTTCTTCAAGAAATAAAGCACACGTGCTTAGAATTTTGAAAAACCTTTATAAACCTTTCACGAAATCCATGCATGTCCTAGAAACTACGCACGCATCCTTTACGTGGAGGGGTAGTTTATCTATCACGATCTGGCCATCCGCCCACTGATCCCTTCTTGATATGTGATGGCTAGCACTATGCCTCTTGACCTGAAATGGCATTTTCCCAATTTAAGACTAATACGTCGCGTCGGCCTCAAGACCTTTTCCGAGTTAGCCAGCATACCCGAAGTATCTCAAATCGTAGAAGTCGCTCATGAAGATTTCGCGACTTCTCACCATATCCAGAAGATGGCCATCATGCAACGCTGGAAGCGTCATTGGGGCATTCGAGTCAAGGCATCCTAAAGGCAGAAAGTGCCATAGGGCGGTGAAGGTGGTTTTGTGTCGATCATCGGGTGCATGGCGTCGATGATAAACCGTAATACCCATCTAGAAGGATGAAGAACCTCACTGAGGCCAGTTTATCAAGCATTGATCCAGTGAATGGCGAGAAAATGGTCTTTCCTAGTAGCCAGTTTCAACTTCACTGTAATCCACACAAACACGCCATCCCGTATCCCCGAGTTGAATTAACCTCCGATCATTAGAAATCCCTGGAACTCCTCCTTGTTAGGAACACAACTGCACGGGCTCACCCAAGGCTGTCAGAGATCGGAAAATGATTCGATCAGCCAGTTTAATAACTTCTTTTTCAACACCTCTTCTAGGTCGGATTAAGAGCGGCGCTTAGTGTTAGGAAGTGCCTGGCATCTTCCAACAATATCTTGTCGCATACACGCTGGAGATCCCAGATATCGGCATCACCATCCAATAGCTTTTGTACCACCCAACCTAAAAGCGGATTTGGAGGAACAATTGAAGGTATAGTACTGAGGGTTCATGAAATACTAGTCTAGAGGATGTATACTATATGCAAAATAACATAGTATACTGTGAGTCCAATTAGAACCAAAGAAATATAATAACTCGAAGGACTTTAACTATTAATATCGCGTTCAAAACATTGTTGCAATACCGAAGTGAAGTCATGTGAATACACGCTGTGCAGTACAATGAGTTTCTAACTTAACATACATAAACTTATCAAAAAGTAGTCCGACTTCAACACCCTCATCAAGATTTACCACACTCCGCACGTTTAAAACAACATGCGGTCAGTACAAGAATATACCAATGGACTTATGCAAAAACATTTTATCGTATTTAAATTACTCGCCATATCATAGTAAAGACTAAGTGGTTTTATTTGAAATACTTATGCTTAACAAAATATTTCATCGCGTTCATAAATATTTGCTTGGCAAGACATTTTACTTGCATGTATGATCCTATCCTTATCCTTTCTTCATATCATTATTATTAGCCAGTAGAAGGCCCTCTCCGCGCGAGTACGCCGTGTTGTCCTTACACTCAATCACCATTAGGTGTACACGTTAATCTTAGCGTATAAGCGCTTCGCATAAGATCCGATATCGATTTCATTCATAAGTTGGAGCTACCCAAGCGATTCACATTATAGCAATCAGGATAGAATACATACATAAAACATAAACATTTTGCGGTAATTGCTAAACATTTTAACATCATTTCTTGATATCGGTAACATAAAAATTGTTCACTCAAGACAATTTATCACTTAAAAGTGTAGTAAAGCCCACACGGACTATTCGATCGCCTTTATCTCGATTATTCTTCATGTCCCGGCCGTGCGTCGGCTCACCTTACGTAAAAGCGATGTTTAGACGTCGTCACGCTTCGGACTCTTAAAGTCTAGCATAAACTTCGATATTCTATATCGATCTAACTTAATTCTTTAACGAATTCGATAAGCAGCTCAATACAGTAATTAACATTTCTCGTATTTACGTAAAACGAGATATGTTCACAATTACTATTTTAACCTTTTGGTAAGGTTGGCGTATTTCGTTTTGATTTAACGATTTGCATTCGAAATCTTTTCTTACCAACGAGACTTCATTACTCAATTAATACGTTTCGCGATTAGTGTATTTATCGACGTATTTAACGTGATTTCAAAAGTCAATACATTTTGACTTTTATTAGTAAATTCTTTACTAATTTATATTTTAATCTTAATTTCATATAAATCAATTTCTAATTGATTTATTTTGCTAAACTCTTTATTTTAATATGTTTTAAGATAACTTCAAACATATAATACATCAGTTATTTTTAACATTTAAGGATTTAAAATCCTATACCTTTAATATAGCTCTCGCTATCTACCATTATAATATCCAAACATTTTTCAAATTTTCTTCTAAAATTACATAGTGTACTATATTATCATAGTATGACTAATATGTATTAATAACTATAGAAAATTTTTGTGTATTACTAATTAAGTCCAAAGTCACGGTTTCTTAAAATTTGTCCAAATAATTTTGAAAAATCTAATTATTTAGTATATGGTCTCAACATCAATCCATAACATATTTATAAACATATGGTCCACCATATTTAATTTCTACATCAATAAATTAAGGCTCATGGTTTGGTTCTTGCATACATGCACAAACATTTTCATAAAATTCTAACAAAATTACAACATGCTTATACATTATAGTATAACAATATTACATCATATTTTTCATTAAAACAAATTAATTATCATCAAATTGAGCCTTGAAGCTCTGCCCTTTGAAGAATTTGAACAATTAATTCCCAAAAATTCTAGTAAAATCATAGAGTACATAGTTTAGGTCTAGATTAACTATATTCATTCGATGTCTTGAATAAAATTACACATTAACATAAAATTTTTATAATTTTCGGTAATTTTCCAAAGTATAGCATAAGTTTTTTTCTTTTTAAAATTTCTAATAAATTGCTATGAACTCTTATGACACCATATATCATAATTATGCTCAAATAAATTCTAATAATTTTCGATCATCATATAAATTTCATAACATCTTCAAATTAATTTTCTAAATATGATCTATGCTTAATTATTATGCTACACATTATTGATGCATAACTTAGCATAATGTTAGCAAATTTTGAATCAAACATACATGCATAACATTTGAAATTAAGAACACTTACCTATTCCTAAGTCAAACTTAACATGCATTAACTAAATATTGCTATCAACAACCACCAAGAACATAAGTATTAGAAATTTTTCACAACCAAGAACACTAAAACACTTGTATTCTCTCAGCTTAGCTTCAATTTTTCATATAAGCTCATAATGAAACCTTACTCTTCTCACTTTCTATGGTATGAATATATAGAAGGTTTATAGGCTAGAACTTTAGTGAAGATAGAAGAGAATTTTCAAGCTTTTTAAAGGAGAAGTCTCGATTTTTTCAAAATTTGGAGAAAATTGGCTTTGAAAGAAGAAAGAGTGTTGGTGTTTGGTGTTGACTTAGGAGAATGGAATGAGAGAAGAGCATTAATCCTACCCTTTGTGTCTCTCTCACTCGGCCTTCTCTGCTTTTGGAGAAATGGTTGTGTATTTTTTCCAAAACTTGGTGGTGTAATTGTGAGAATAAAACTGATTTTCCTCCTTATCCATCGGCTCTACATGCAGAATGGAAGGAAATAAGCATTGTGTAGTTAATGGATTATGACTCACGAATTGAATCATGAGGTGAAATCAATGCTTCTTACACCATGTTGGCCATTTAAACAATTCAAGCCATGCACTTTGGAAGCAAGGGCCGGCACCTAGGTGTCCAAAAAGAATAAATTTTATTTTGTTTTAAATGTTGTTACACTAATACTATGTATTAGTTAAGATCTTCTTCATGTATACTATACCTTCCTTGATTATACTATGTTAGTATGTAACATAGATACAATTTATATAATTAATATGTAACTTAACAAAGTGTATACCAAAGTGATGTGTAATATTTATTTATAACATAGTTTCAGATCTTTATTAGTCTCAATTGATACATATTTTATTTTCATGTTATTTATAGGTATATATATCATAACATATAGTTTAGATAACAAATTTTATCATAGGAAAATTTATTGGTATCATTTATATAAGAAACCCATTTTAATTAGGGTTTTCAAAAAGCATTTAATCACTATCGAATCCTTAATGCTTTAGCATTGTTTTCATGTTAAAAAATATTTTAATTACATATAATAATCATAGGAATTTAAATACTATAATTCCTGATCATTAATAACATTTTTCTATTCATCTCAAATGTTAATGTTTGAACGTCTCACGTTAACTATCGAATCATCTCAAATGATCGTAGTAATATCGTAATTACCTCGTTAAATTATTCCATTAATAAAGAAATTTTATCCTAAGCTCTGTTGTAGAGAATTTTACTAATTATACTTATGATAAGTAGGCGTTAATTTCTTGGATATTACATCTCTCATGTATTTCGCAGACCGTAATGTAGATTCTTCTTTGTCGAGCTCGAGCGCAGGTGAGATGATTCGGAAGAGTTTGTCCCGCCCGGATAAGCATATTTCGGTGGTCTGGGCAATGCTTTGCAACTAAGTATGGAGGTTCGTCTATCGAAGGTTTGGATACTACAGCGAGCCGATCTGCGAGCCAAGTGACTCGGCTCGCTGATCGCGTGGCACTTCGCGAATCTTTGTTAGAGGGGTGTTGGTAGCCCGTTTCTCTAACTCGAGGAGTTCGCATATTCATTTTCACTTGTCTTGGCGAGTAGTGTTCTAGATTTTTCGTGACGACATACTTACTTGTATTACAGCATTCCTCCACTTCGTCGAGTACTCATAGCATCTGAAACATTGAAAGTAACTTCGATCACTTACCTCATTGTGAGTTCGCTTTTGGACATCAATCGAGTTCTTCCTTTGTAAGGAAAGGGCGTCCCAAAATAATAGCACTTCGTGGTCGCTTCTAATCGATATGACTGAAGTCGCGGAAAATGAATGTATCAACCTTACTACATCTTCAATTTTTCCTTTGGGACGAGCCGTTAGACCGATCCGCGATTGCAAAGTCATGCATGTGGTGAGCCTCTATCCCGAAGACTTCAATATTGAGGCGGCATTAAGTTTATACTGCCTCGGATCACATAGAACCGACCAGCCGCGACCTCCAATTGAGCAGGAATTGTGAAACTCCTCGATCTTTCAACTTGGGTGGAATCTTGCTTTTTAACATGGTACTATCCGTCGATTGCCCTGTTAACTCCTCGGCTCTCTTCTTCTGTAGATATCCTTAGAGAACTTCACATAATTTGCATTTGTTCTAGTGCTTCCACCAATGGAATATTAATGTGCAATTGTTTCAAGACATCTAGAAATCTCGGCCCGAGTATCTTCTTGCTTTCTTTCAACCTTTCGGAAAGGTGGTGGTGGTCGATAAACCACCTGTCCAGTGACTTCGGCGGTGTTTCACCCGAGGCTTCTCGCGATAAGGGTTTCTTTGAGATTCCACTCTACCCCACATCGCCTTTGTGTTTGAGGACTGCCTTCTTGATTCGACCATCGGTTCGTGCATTTTCTTTCCACGTAAGGTAACGGCCTCGACATGTTCTTTATCTTTCGAGGGTTTTCGTGTCATGCGTTACCAAGTGGCCTATTCCTCTCTCGGTGGCTAATTGTCCGATCGAACTTCCAAATTCGTGTGAAGTGGCGCCCGATTACTGCATTTGTCTTAGCCATATACTCATTCATCAAAGTTTCAATAGACTTGGGGTGGGCAGCTTGTTCTTTGCTCGGTTGGAAATTTTGTGATATGTGTTTTCTCAAATTTCCACCACCACTTGTTCCGACTCCATGTCCTCACGAAAAATTAGGGTGTTGTCTCACCCGGATTGATGTTTGTGAGTAAGGATTATTCCTTTGGCCGTTACGATTTCATATAACACATTGGGTTCAGGGCAACTATCGAGTATGTCCTTCCCCACAATAAACACACGACACTTCGTTTCTTGCATTGTGGGTGCGACCACTGGAACACTTGTCGCGAGCGACTAGATCGCTATTTGCAAACCTTTCAACATATTGCTCATAGACGCACTTGAAGCTTAGCGCGAGGCATCAACTTCCGAACACCGACAACAGTTTCTTGCCCATTGGAGCTCGAGAAGTGGACCATTGGCATTGTTATTAGCGATCCTTTCCAAAGATTTCTCATATGCCTCATTGTAGGATTTAGAGAATAGCTCCATTTGCGGGCGTCTAGACCAAGCGTGTGGGACGCTTTAACCCGATTATAGAAGGTCTCGGTGAACGCGATGGGAATGCCGTAGTAGGCATTTCCGTAGCATTTCTTATAATGTTCCCATGCCGTCTCTGATTCATCATCATCGCTGGAGCGACATGATGTTATTTCGAATCTTGCATTCTTCGTGGCGGAAATACTTCGTCAAAAATGTCACGAGCTCGTCCACGAAGTGATAGAGTCGATGGAAGACCGTCAGCCATGCTTTTGCACGATCTCGTAGCAGAGGAACAGCCGAAGTCTCGCTCGGCGAAACACCGACAACTTGATAGTCGATCCGGGAATGACCGAAGATGGAATCACGGATCCTTGGTTTGCTGAAGCGCCTTGTTTGGAGCATTTGGAACATGGTGACCCATTTCGAGCGGTTTGCCTTGCACCTCGGTCGGGTAATTCCGGTTTAACTCATTAAATGCGGGGTTAAGCGTCATCGATACCCGCTTTCTGGTCATCGGCGACTGATGGCATTTCCTCCATTATTCCCATTACCTCCCAGTGCGGCCATTTTGGCTTGTGCTCTCGGACGTTTTGACCGCCTTCCTCGACGGAAGGTGGGTTCAATCTACGGATCTAGCGGGTATAATACTTGCGCGCTTGGTTTTATGCATATACCACGATGCGAGACCCGATTCACAAAAGAAAATAACAGAGTTAACCACTAATAATAAATAAACACAAAAATTGAAATATCAACGTAATTTATAATTACCACTCCCCGGCAACGGCGCCAAAAACTTGTTGTTTGCTAGAAATGTATGCAACACAATGTAACGCAAGTGCACGTAATCAACAAGTAATATACAGAAATATTCCGAGATCGAATCCACGGGGAACGCACTTTTTAAACCACGTCGAAGACAAATTGTTTGTGATTATGAGGTGAGGAACTGATAAACGCGCATTTTACACGTTTATTGTTGATATTTAAAGATGAGTTTAGATCATTTAATGTGCGATTATGTATCGATTCTTAATGTTTTATCTATTTCTAGAAGATACTGTTCTTGGGTGTTCCTTCGACGTTTTGTAGGTTTATATGTTGATAATCGAAGCAAGGAACGAAGACGAGCCAATACCACGCTCGCCTAGGTTCCCAGCGACCAACCTAGCGGTCGCTAGGATGGCCGCTAGGCAACCCGCGCGAGAACCCAGCGAGATCGCGACCACGATCTCGTGCCCGCGAGTGAAGCCCAGCGCCGAGAAAGCTACTGGACGATTTCTCGCGACCGTTGCTAGCGACCTCTAGCCAGGTCGCGAGGTAACCATGCGGCGCAAGGAGGCGAGCGAGCGGTAAGAGCATGCACGGAGATACCTCGCGGTCGAGCTAGCGACATGAAAGCGATCAGCGAGATCGGGCGCGGCAGATGAGAAAGTAGGGGTTTCCACCCTTTTAAATAACAGGCAAGCCCACTCGCGCCTACCAGACCCTAGACGACCCCAGAGAGCTTCTCATTCAGTTTTTCCTCAATTTTTGTCTTTCTTTAGCTTCCGTTTAGTCCTAGATTTAATTCTTGCATTGTTCTTGTTTAGTTCTTCAATTCGTTATCGATCGGAACGTTTTGTCCGATCGCTTTCCGTTGTTTTCCGTTCTTTCGCTTGGGATTGGATTCAAGACCAACCATTGTTCATCCAACGTTTCATCACGGGTTTTATATATTTAATTTCTGTTTTTATAGTTAAATCGTATTTTATTCCGTTTATTATGTCTGGCTAGATTTCTGTTCTAATCCTAGGGTTTGCATGATTCGATCCTATATGTTGTGATTCCTGTTATCGCTATTTACCTTCCAGGCATTGATTCATGATTCTTGGTGCTTATCTAGTCGTCGGTTAATTACGTAATTGTATTAATTGTCAATCGATCTTGAATGCATGATCTGAATAAGCCTCACAGTGAGTCGTGAGATAGGATATTCGTAGGAAGCATATTCTTAGTGATCCTTTTGGAGTTACTTGTTTTCACCTAGAATGGTAGGAAAACTTCGTAATTCTCTGCCGCAATTGTCGTAATTGAAGTTGTTGGTTATATTTGTGATCTTCCATCTTGTCCGGATTAAAATTGGCTAATAAGGCTGGATAAACATACGTTGTGGATAGGATTAACGCATCCCTAGGGTTAGTCTTTCTCATCTGCTTTATCATCCGTGAGTTTATTGCTTTGTTTTATTTTCTCGCATGGTTACTACCTTTGGATTAATTCTCAAGCCCTTAAAACTCTCACCAAATTTTCGTAGCGAATAATGATGAATTATCGTTGAGCTAGCTTACGTGTTTTCGTATTACAATCTCGTGGATCGATACTCTTACCTTCTATATACGCCTTTTACGTGTGAAAAAGTGAGCGATCAAATTTTAGGCGCCGTTCGGGGATTATTAAGATTGCATAGGAATAATTTGACGATTGGATTTATTAATTCGAGTTATATATATTATTATTTATTTTGTCGGTGCTAAATTCTCTCTTTCTCGGGTAGTTTATGCGTACATAGATCTCGTGGACCTCCGAAGTATTATTAGCTCCCGAGATCGAAAGCTCTCAAAGGAGAAGAGGGCGAGAGAAGAGCAGGTGCAATGGCGGCCCAATCCACGTAACAGGGCATTCTCCCGAGCAAGCTACACGATGCTAGCCGACTTTTGCGAGATGCGCGTCCGATGGCGAATATGGGAATCATTGTCCCCTCGCTCCATAGGAAAGACCTTCAATCACATGTACCGACCTCCCACGAACAGTTCCAAGAAGGCGGTTGGCCCGCACGTAGATGCAAACAATTTTGAGCTAAAAACCGGCCACGATCGGTATGGTCCGAGGAGAGCGGTTTGGGAGTGAGTCACGAAGACCGAATGTGCATCTCGAGACTTTCTCGATATTTGTGACACCATCAAATGAATGGGGTGCCACAAGACACGATCCGGATCAAGAGTGTTGGTTTCTCGCAACCAAAGCGAAAGATTGGTTGAAGTTTGGACCGAACGGCATCGACACTTGGGAAACTTTGCAAGAAGTTTCTTCGAAATACTTTCCGCCCGAAAGCCTTGAAGATCATCGCCGAAATCTCTCATTTTGCAAAACCACGACGAATCACTATTCGAGGCATGGGAGAGATTCAGAGGTCTATTGAGACGATGTCCACAACATGGGTTCTCCAGGAGCAACAGATCCACACAGTTCTGATTGGTCGACATGGCGGCATTTATGGCATGGTAGATGCATCGGCGGGGCTTTATCGAACCGACAAGTAGACGAGGCGAGTCGTATTTTAGAAGAGATGGCTGCCAACAGCTATCAATGGCCAATGGAGAACACCGTTGTTCAAAGCGGTTTGCCGTTGAGAGTGATTCAAAATATGACGATCTCATGAAGAAGTTCACACTTTTGAAGAGTCGATTGAGAGGAGAGCGTCGACCACATCAATCGTAGGAATCTTGGGGAAATCGGCGCATAATTGAACAATAGGAATCATCCAAATTTCTCATACGCCAACCCCGATAATTTTCAACAACCTCCGTGAGCTTCAGCATGCGAGAATGGTGTGATTCAAGAGGCGACGGCCAAATCTAGAAGAGTTGATGCAAAGCTGGTTGTGAGCAACCAACAAATGACGAATTAATCGACTCGATGGCGCACAGTAAGTCGTTCATCAATACACGGCGAGCAGGATAACACGGTTAGAATCCACTATAGCGACCATGGGCAAACACATGAAGATAATGGAGAACCAATCGGACGAGATAGCGACTCGGCGAGAATGCATGTACCGGCCGAGGCGCCACTTTTTCGAGCAATACGGAGGTGAACCAAAAATCGATGTTTCGCCATCAGACGAGGGTGGGCGAGGCTTACCCGAGCCCCCGCAAGGAAGAAGAGCATGAAACACACTGGAGGCGGCTTCGCGGCCGAGCTCGCGACCGCGAGCCCTACCGCGAGTCGAAAGTTATCTCGCAGCTCGCGACCAGAAACGCAGCGCGCGCACCGACCACAAGCCATCGAGTGTGCGCACGCCCGATTTGTACGCTGAAGCGACCCGGCCGTCGCATGCCACCCTCATGAGCAATCGAGCAAAAGTGAGCAGCCGAGAAATCGTGTAGCATGAAGGTCATCGCGCCATAGCTCGCACGCGGAAGAAGGTCAGTCCACGCCCATAGATACTCGCGACCTTCCCAGCGGTCGCGAGGTCGATCATGAGGCGCCCCTGTATAAATCGTCGCACATACACTCTTCCCGTCTCGCTTTCAGTCGACTTATCAAGTTAAAATATGACGAGGAGTTTGCTCGTTTCAAAGAGATTTTCAAAAAGTTGAGATAAATTTGTCTCTCTTTCAAGTCATGAAACATGGCGGGATACATGAAATTCTTAAAGACGCTTGCAAGCAAGAAGAAACTGGGAAATTTGAGAAAATTACCCTATCCCAAGAATGCAAGGTTGTCTTGCAAAAGCTCCTCGAAGCTGAAGGATCCCGGCGGTTTCGTTAGGAGTGCGAGATCACCGAGCGGATTTTCCAAATGTTTTGTATGCGACTTGGGGCGAGCATCAACTGATGTCGTTGAGCGTATTCAACCGGCTACACCTAGGAAAGATGAAGCCGATTTAAGATTTCGATGATGGCTGACGGTCGATCACACATATCCAAAAGGTATCGTCAAGACGTGTTGGTAAGAATTGGATTTTTTTTCCTGCCCGACTTTGTTATTTTAGTTATTCCCAATTCAAACAACAACCACTAATCTTAGGTAGACCTTTTCTAGCAACGGTCGATGCGTTGATTGATGTGCGGAAAGCAATCTCACGTTTCGTGTTAGCGATGAGTGAGCTCAAGATTTTCATATATGATGCCATCAAGCAACACGGCGGTGGAAAGCCGGAAGAGTGCTACTTGATCACAATCGCACTGCAGACACGTCGCGGCGGCAGAGGGTACTCGACCACTCGAGGAAGTCGAGAAGGAAGAAGTGGACTCGGCATGGAACCCGAGTATATCATTCAGTTTGGGGCCACTTCCATAGTCGGTGGTGGTCATCCGTGAATGCTAAGTTTAGGAGGATCCATGAGTTGAGAAGGACTGTTACCACCAAAACAATTGTGATTGACAAGGTTAGTGATGGTTCAGCTAAAGACGTTAAATTAGCACTTGTTGGGAGGTAACCAACGCTTTCTTGTTTTGTTTTGTGTTTTGTTTTGTTTTTCGTTTGTGTTGCTTTTGTTCTTTGTCTTTTTTTTCGTGTTGTGTCTGTCGATCAATGAGTTAAGTGAAGTGTGTTAATCCATGTAGCCAATGACGATAGAAATGTTTTGTGAAATTTAATGATATTGCACATGATATGTTAGAAAATGACGCATGAACGACTTGAGATTGCTTAAACTTGTTGTTTTTCACCATTTGCTTAACCCGTGAGACTTGAACATCACTGTATAAACATCTTGATCGCTTTCTTTTAATTGTGTGATATCATACATGTGATTCTCTTCTAGAACTTGCCGTTTTTCTGTGTCGAGACTGCAATATGTGTTTCGAATTTAGAAATGATAAAAGGCCATCTTTGTTAGCCACATACTTACCCAAACACTAACCCGATAATATCTATCATTTGTTGCCTTCTTTGAGCCGTTATTTGACTTTATTCTTTCGATTAACCGGATGATAGGAGGTGAGGATGGATATGGGAATCAAAAGGGTTGAAATTTTGATGTAGTTATGGCGAGAAACATTAGTTTTAGAGAAATACATCCGTGGTGAAAAAATGGTACCGTGTGAAAGGAATAATAAACCCTATAAGCTCTAGAAAGAAAGAAAAAGCAATGATAAGTTCACTATGTGTTTTGAGCATAAAGGGTCGTTAATCAAAGTATAGGTACCTTATGAGGGATAAACGTCGATTTAGCACGTTGGAAAGAAGAGGAAAATGGACAAAGTCCATATGTGTCGAAAAAGTATAAATGGGGTGCTTGGAATATTTTTGAGTCACTTAGCCATATATTATCCGACCTTAACAAATGTGCCTACAATATAACCGATGAAAAGACCTTTGTGATCCTTATTTGAACACATTTGATGCGGTAGAGATATTAGAAACGGAAACCTATGGTAAGATGTTGCATTGCATTGCATTGATCATTGAGTGTATACACGTTCACGTTTCTTTATGAGTTGAGTGTATCTTATATTTTACAC
This sequence comes from Salvia rosmarinus, assembly GCA_036937905.1. Classification (NCBI taxonomy): domain Eukaryota; kingdom Viridiplantae; phylum Streptophyta; class Magnoliopsida; order Lamiales; family Lamiaceae; genus Salvia; species Salvia rosmarinus. The sequence goes on from JAODLM010000169.1 coordinate 13,236, forward strand.
ACATGCCGTTGTGAGTTGAATTAAATGAGTTTTCGCCCTCGATGGTTGTTTGTGTTGTGTTGGCTAACGCCGTCGTAATGCTTGCTAATGTTTTTGAGCGTTGAGATATTTAGAGGCTTATAATGGTTATCCTATTTGCTACGCTCGTTGATCTTCGTTGTGTCTTTGCATTCGCTTTTGTTTGACGACAAACAATGCTTTAAGTTGGGGGGTTTGATAAACGCGCATTTTACACGTTTATTGTTGATATTTAAAGATGAGTTTAGATCATTTAATGTGCGTTTATGTATCGATTCTTAATGTTTTATCTATTTCGAGAAGATCGCTCTTGGGTGTTCCTTGACGTTTGTAGGTTTATATGTTGATAATCGAAGCAAGGAGCGAAGACAAGCCAATACCACGCTCGCCCAGTTCGGCACGACCAACCTAGCGGTTGCTAGGATGGCCGCTAGCAACCCGCAACGAGAACCCGGCGAGATCGCGACCGCGATCTCGTGCCCGCGAGTGAAGCCCAGCGCCGAGAAAGCTACTGGACGATTTATCGCGATCGTTGCTAGCGACCGCTAGCTGTGTCACGAGGTAACCATGCGGCGCAAGAGGCGAGGCGAGCGGCGAAGAGCGTCGTGGGAGATACTCGCGGTCGAGCTAGCGACCGCGACAGCGATCGCGAGGCATCGCGGCAGATGAGAAATTGGGGTTTCCACCATTTTCTATAAATAGGCAAGCCCCACTCGCGCCTACGGACCCTAGCGACCCCCAGAGCTTCTCATTCAGTTTTCCTCAATTTTGTCTTTCTTTAGCTTGGTTTAGTCCTAGATTTAATTCTTGCATTGTTCTTGTTTAGTTCTTCATTCGTTGTCGATCGGAACGTTTTGTCCGATCGCTTTCGTTGTTTTCCGTTCTTTTCGCTGGGATTGGATTCAAGACCAACCATTGTTCATCCAACGCTCATCACGGGTTTATATATTTAATTTCTATTTTTATAGTTAAATCGTATTTTATTCCGCTTATTATGTCCGGCTAGATTTCGCTCTAATCTAGGGGTTTGCATGATTCGATCCTATATGTTGTGATTCGTTATCGCTATTTACCTTCCGTGCATTGATTCATGATTCTTGGTGCTTATCTAGTCGTCGGGTTAATTACGTAATTGTATTAATTGTCAATCGATCTTGAATGCATGATACGAATAAGCTGAGAGTCGAAATGAGATATGATATTCGAGGAAGCATATTCTTAGTGATCCTTTTGGAGTTACTTGTTTTCACCTAGAATGGTAAGGAAAACTCGTAATCTCTTGCCGCAATTGTCGAATTGAAGTTGTTGGTTATATTTGTGATCTTCCATCTGTACGGATTAAAATTCGCTAATAGGAACAGGATAAACATACGTTGTGGATAGGATTAATGCATCCCTAGGGTTAGTCTTTTCTCATCTCGCTTTATCATCCGTGAGTTTATTGCTTTGTTTTATTTTCGCATGGTTACCTACCGCTTTGATTAATTTACGAAGCCCTTAAAACCTTTCACCAAATTTTACGTGCTTCAATAATGATGAATTATCGTTGAGCTAGCACGTGTTTCAGATTACAATCCCGTGGATACGATACTGCTTACTTTCTATACGCCTTTACGTGTGAAAAGTGAGCAATCAGAACAAATAAGAGAAATATCACACCGAGACGAGGTGGATTTTCGACAAACGTATGCTTAAACGGCCGATAAAGGATGAGAGATAGACTTGACCTCTCGATTCCACCCATGCTCAGATTAAAATTGCTACAACATTATCATCGCCTCATCACCATGACATGAATTCTCCGATTCTTAGTATTTTCCAAATCTAAGTTATATTCTATAAGTCGGTTTATATATTCCTATATCAAACAAATTTTAGAATATCTTTACTACCCATTCATTTATGTCACGCAAGGTAAACACATATTCTATGCTATTCACACATAATGTTTAAGTCATGTTCTTGCGCCACCTCTCTTTTTCCCACTCTATAAGAACTTCCCGTAAATTAAAGAGCTACGATCTCACCCATGGTGATCAATCACAAGTCAGATAAATAATCTCCAAGAGAGCAATAACAACTTAGCAAGATAAGTGTAGAAATAAGCTCGTCACGCGAGCATGGGTTTCATCAAAAGATCAAGTCCTACAAATTTAGCTTATAACGAGTTGTGCAACAAAATTTGAAAACACAGATGCCATAGCAAAGCAAAAAGAATTCGAGATTCAAAATTAACACTGTCATCGAACTCACGCTCCTCCTCGATCGCCGCCTCTTCCGATAGCTTCTTCTCCAAGGCGTTGCCTCTCGATTCCCCTTCCGATCTTGAATAATGAATAAAACTCTGCTCGATTGTCGCCCTCTCTTTAATAACAAACTCGACACTTTTTAGGTGTGCAGGCCGAGCACCGCAAGCCCTTCATCCTCCTCGATTCTTTCTTTTCCGTTAGCTCTCGACAAAAGCGCGCCCTTTATCTTCGTGGCGGCCGCCACGTGGCCGTGGTCTGTAAATCTCTTCGTTTCGCTCATAGCGCGGCCTCCTCCGCACACGAGCTCCTCTCTCGGCTTGCACTGTGTACGAGCTCATCTTCCCGATGAAGACCTCGATCCGAACTCAACCTTTGAACGGGCCCGACCTCGCTCATGAATCGATCTCATTTGTGAGTCCGATCCGCCACGCGTCCGACCCGCCACGAGTCCGACCTCGCTTACGCGTCCGACCTCGCTCACGAGTCCGACCTCGCTCACGAGTTCTTATGTTCTTCCTTCCATGAACACGAACTCCTTCACATTTGCGTACTTGTCTTTAAGCTCGGCTTAGGTTGCGAGCTCGGCTCTTTTATCTTTCTTTCCGGAGTTCGGTTCTGCTCATGAGCTCTGTAGTCTTGAGCTCGGCTTCCGGACTTCGCTCCGGCTCTTCGGTTTTCACTTTTCCCGAGCTTTGACTTAGTCCTTGTAGTTCGACTGCCGCCCGTATTTTTAGCATTTTCCGCTCAATCCTTCCTCGTACATCAAAGTCGGGTTCATTCACGAGTTCGCTGCCTTGCGCTGCTCAACTTGGAGCTTGACTTTGACTCGGCGGACTTGACCTTGTCTTTTCCGCCGTTCTTCCCGCTACATGCCATAACTAATTAAATAACACATAAATGCAATTAAAAATCCTTTGATTTCACCCCGACTCAATCCTTCACACACACACGCAAACATAACAAAACATATAACAAAACAGAAACTAACGAACAGAACCCATAACACCCAAGGATATTATCATCGAAAAGGTCATATAATAACTCTTTTATAAGAGTTATAACCTAACAACGGAGGAACCGGCCCTCAACCTACCTCACGGCTGTTGGCAAATGTCGTGGGCGGGCCTCATGCAAAACAGTAAAGGCATCTTACTTCTGTCCCGAAAAGCAAGAAGTAACCTATGAACTTCGGTTCTTCTTCCCAACCACAAACAACGAGGTGGAGTATGGCACTAATCTTAGGACTTCGTCTCGAAAAGAATTGAAAGTGGAAAAAATCAGATCTTTGGAGATTCCCGGATGGTGGTAAACTGTGTCTTAGGAAAATACGAGGCCAAAGAGGATAGGATGAAGCAATACCTTGAGAAAGCTAAAGAGATCTCGACCTTCTTCGTGTGTTCACACCACCGAATCCCACGAGGGAGAATAGCCGAGTGACGTCCTCAAGAATTAGCCTCGTCTTCGACAAATCCACCGGTGGAGGAAGTTCAATCCAAATATCGAGGAGCCCCACATCGGCATCATCACGGAGACCGAACCGAACTGGATGACTCCTATAAGGCATACCGGAAGCATACGCATTACGGGAGGATCGGCTCAAAGCCAAAAAAATGATGGTCAAGTCCCAAAATACCTTATTCATGAAGGAACTCTCTATAGGAAATCATACCTCCAACCTCCAGGATGCCTTGGGTAAGAAGAGGACTATGTACTTAAAGAAATTCGCATGGGATCTTGTGGAAGCCACATCGGGTCACGAGCTCTCTCAAAAACGTTGAGGTCGGGATATTATCGCCCACCCTCATCCCAGATTCGGCCGAGCTCGTAAGAAGTGTCCGGTGCCAACTTCAGCCACGGTCAAAAGCTACCTCAAAGGCCTCAAGAGCCTACAAAGTCCATGGCCTTTTATGCGGTGGGGAATCGACATCGTTGGTCCCTTCGACCGAGCACCGGACAACTTCGGTATTTGGTTGTAGCCATAGACTACTTCACAAAATGGGTCGGCCGAGCCTCTTTCAAACCTCACAAGCAAAAGATCTTAACTTTGTTTGGAAAAGTATAGTTGCCACTGGCATACCACATGTCTTGATCTCGGACAACGGCACCGGTTCATCGACAAAAACTTCAAAGAATGGTGTGAAGAGCTCCAGATTAAGCAACAACCTCGATCAAGCATTCCACAGCGCGAACGGTCGGACCAAAGTGACAAATCGCACGATCGTACAAGGATTGAAAAGAGGCTAGATCGAGCTAAAGGGATGGGTTGAAAATCTCCTCAAGTCCTCCGGTCATACGTAATCCACACCTCGGACTTCCCACGGTGAAACACCCTTCAGCCTAGTCTATGGTACCGAGGCTGTTATACCAGCTGAGATCGGTGCCCCGAGCCCAAGAACTCTTAACTTTGCCGAGCATGGCAACGAGGAGAACCTACGAGCCAATCTAGATGCTCTAGAGGAAAACGTGAACTCGCTTTCATCAATGAAGCCAAGTAGCAAAGTACTACAACGGAGGTGAAGCCTCCACACTCCACGCATGCGACCTCGCCCTACTGGAACAATGAAGCTAGTAAAGCCGAGCGCCTTAATAAATTGGACCCAACATGGGAAGGCCCATACCGCATCCACGAGGACCTCGGCAAAGGGGCCTATAAGCTTGCTTACCTATCCGGTACACTTATCCCCCGAACCTGGCATATTACTCACCTAAGGAGGTCTTTTACATGTTTTTGTTTCACGTCGGCATTATGTTAGCCCTCTTTCTATTTTTTCCAAGGCACGATGTCATTTACTTATCAATAAAACATCTGTTTTTCTTATATTATGGGTGGATTACTTCGTCCCATCTTATACCTATGTGAAAATCCATTCTCACCCGGATAAAACACAACTTACCTTCAAAAGGGGACGCCCTTGCGAGGATGACAAACCTACAAAGTAGGGTACTCAAACTAGCGCCGAGAGGACCACCCCTATCGATATTTTCTCGACAAACAAGGCAAGCACATACAGATTACTCATTAATTTGAACATCTACGTGCAAACGACGTCCAAATCGGATCTCGTACAATTTATACCTATTTATTGAGAAGAGATACACTTCGGTACAAAGTCTAAATACATTTATGACTATACAAAGTCTAAATACATTTATGACTAAAAACCAAGTTCTAAGCTATATACATATTACTCGGGTTTTCGAGCAAGCACTCGCCAAGACTCGCTAAAGCTACACCGGTTCGAAATAAAATCTCGGGTCGACGATGAATACCGGAATGAACTCGGTGCCTTCCACCCGCCGACGAGATCGGCGTTGTCACGACTCTACTTTCGAGGCTTTTTGGCGCAGCATGAGGTGCCCGACCGAGCCGGATATCCTTTGGCCGAGGTCGAACTCGCCTCTTGACCTCGCCATCCGGCCTGTGGCTACGACCTGCCCCTACCTTGCCTCCTTCCTCGCCGAGCTCCCGACAATGGGGACCGACCACGAGATGGCGTTCTGGTCACATCTCGAACCCATCATTTGAACCACTTCGGCGTGGTCCGTAGCCGCCACCCGCTTCTACTTCTTCAATCCTCACATCATTTGAAGCTTGACGGCATGGCTCGGTATGCGCCGCCATGAATCCGACCTCATAAACCGGAGGCATTTGACCAGCTCTTCGAGGCGATCTTTAAACCTCTTGCTATTGGGTCCTCCTCATCCCTCGCACCATGCCCCTCGGCCTAGCAATTGAGCTCGGTCATCGGCCTCGGATATGGTGATACCACCAGATCGGTGGATCACGCCTCATACCGACATGTTCTTCATAGATCCGTGCCAACTTCTCTTGGGCAAGTTCACGCTCTTCGCATTGTATCAAAGCGCTTGAAGGCCATCGGCGAAACATCCACCTTCTCGACCTCGAGATCGATAATCTTGAGCTTTAAGGCTTCATTGTCGGCCTGAAGACGGGCCACCTAGCGTTTTGACACCTAAAGCTGATTTTCGATCCTGTGGCATGACGCTGTGCTCTTGACCCACCACTCCACTATCCATACTATGCAAGGTTTGAGTCACCGCAGTAACGGCTTCCCGTAGCGTTACTCTTCATCCTTCTCGAAGTGGCACCACGACCTCTTTCAATTTGGTCGGAAGATCGTGATCTAGCCCAATGTATCGAGAGGAAGATTGATAAAGTATGAACCAAACAAACAAGAATACACATTCATTTCAACCAAAATGTATTTATAAATGGAAGTCAGCACTGGCTTCGGGATCCTAATGATCCCATGGATCAAACCTATTACAACAGTCAATCGACACGAGCCTCTCGCGGGCTCATCGAACCTTCTGCGAGGCTCGCGGCACCGCCACCCGCCTTCGTGAAGAAAGCCTCGAGCTCGGCCCAAGACCGCTTGACAGTCCAGACCTGCAAGGAGTTTCAAGATCGACATCTTCATCCTCCTCAGCATTGGGAGACGACCACTGCCGTCAGAGAAGTGGAGGCCGCTAATGTCTCTAGCGAGGGAAGGACCTCGCCTCGGCAATTCACGCGAGCGTAGTCCTTCTGCTGCTCCTTAGGGTCGACCTCAACCCAACCATGCCTGACCTTGTCGAAGTCAGGCATCTCGGTCGCCAACTCCTCCAGATGGTCGGACACCACCTGCGTCCTCAGCACGGCAGCCAAGTCCGAGATGAAGGTGGAGAAGGTCTCCGATTCAATAAGCCTGATAGCAAAAGCCCTCAGCATCGGCCCTTGCCCCGCCAGCAGGGCATCCTTCTCTTCGGCGAACTTCTTTTCCACCTCGTCGACTACCGATGCCACAGCCGCCGTCGTCTCCCCCCGTGCCTTCCTTACATCAGCCTGGGCCACCTCCAAAGCCCGGGTCTTCTCATTCAGAGCGGCCTCGCTGGCGGCCTCGCGACCTCAAGAATGGCCCTCTCCCTCCACCGTATCATATAGAGACGCCGATAATGAGTCCTATTATCCGTGCAGATCCTCACGCCGCGATCGGATCCTGAAACTCATACCGTTGAAAACACATCACGAGAAGGAGATAACGACGGATACGAAATAAATCTGTACCTGCAGAAAAGATATAGGGGAGCTTAGAATCGGCACCTCGTAAGTGATCCGAGTACGGGTATCTCCCGCCGATGTCGGACCTGACCTCGGCTGCGGTGCCGTGGTCCTCGTCACCAACTCACTGAGCTCGGCCACCACTTGGGGCCACTTGCTCTGTTCGGCCAATCTCGCCTTCTTCACCGGCGGCCTCGGGCTGGGGATCGCCTCGAGATGACGGTCGACACCTTCGCCTTCTTACGCGCATCGAGCTTCACTACACAATAAGAAGATGAGTGATTAGCACAAAGACATCATCGTAAATATAAGGAAAAAGGGGCCCTCACCCCGATCTCGCCTGCATCCCGAAGCTCCCGATCTATAAGTGCTCACCGCATCAACCGGATCATCCTCGGTGTAGCATGCGAGATTTCACCCAACATGTTCGATTGATCCTCGATAACACCCAAAGCTTTGCACTTCACATCCCTCATCTTACCCATGCCCCACTCATACCTTGGTTGCCTCTACCGCAAAAGAAGAACTTCGTTTGCCAATGGAAAACCTTGAGGGTGCAAATCACTTTAAACGCTTGCCGAGGTGACAAGTAGTACAACCCCTATACTCTTGATGCAAAAAAACGCATCAAAATTTCAAAAAAGCTCTCTACGATGCCATGGCAGCAAGTCCTAACCCTACCACCGACCTAATGGAGTTCGAGGTTAAGCGGCAAATGGGAATTTGGTAATATTCTTGAATGCTCAAAAAATAGGAGCCAAGGAAACCTAAGACCGTCTTTCAAATCATCACTATATACGATATAAATCCTTCCCGAGGGCCATCGCCTCTATCCCTGATTTGGCAACACCACCAAAGATCACCGAATATGGAATTCGAGGCTATCGTGCACATATCCATGGTCAAAGACGAACAAACGTCCTTGATCTTATACCTATCCTGCACGGTGGTATCATCGGAACCCTAGCGCCATGCTCCCAGACCCACCCCGATTGTAGTATAACAAGTATATTCCGAATCTCAATCTCACTATCAATGGAAGACCCAGAATGGGCCGAAGAAGATGATCGGGAAGATTCAGAAATCTCTACCGGAGAAGAAAGAGAAGAAGATGAGGAAGACATACTTACTTTTTTAAAGTGGGATTTTGCTTCAACTTCGATGAAGTTCCGAAAGAAGACTAAAGGCACCACCGATTTGAAAATTTCTCTCTGGAGCTAAAATGGATGAAGATGAAGGAAATGAACAGTTTCCCCTTTCTATGACCTATTTAAAGTAAAATAGGCACCCAAAAACTGCATATTCAACTTCCCGCGTGGTTACCCATGACTTGACGTGAGGTAGACGCCAAGACGCGATTCGAGCATCAACCAACCGGCCGGCACACATGACGTAATCTCCTAAAACGCCGACGCGTGCCGCCTAATCGTGCAATCATCACTCTAGCTCCAGCTCGTCAACCACCGGCATCCTCTTAATTAATGACAGGACGGCCCAGTTCCAGATCGATCAACCACCTCGGCATCCTCTTAATTAATGAGAGGACGGCTCGATTCCAAGTCAGTTCAAACCTCGGCAAATCTTCCAAGTCAGTTCGTATGTCAGCAAATCGTCCAAGTCTGTTCGGACCTCGGCAGTTTGGACCTCGGCAAATCATCCAATCTAGTTTGGACGAGATAATACGATTCCACCACGACTGTTCGGACCTCGCAAAATCGTCCAAGTCTGTTCGGACCTCGGCATATCGTCCAACTTAGTTCGAATCTCGGCAAATCATCCAATCTAGTTCGGACGAGATAATACGATTCCACCTCGCATCCAAAAAGCAAGAAAATCCTCGACAATGACCTCAACCGAGCAACAACCAACCTCGGCAAAATACATCCTTCACCTCACCTCGGCGTAGTTGTCACCGACTAATTCGGGGCTATGATAGGATATGGGCCTAACCGCTCAAGCCCAATAGAGTGCCCAAGCTTAACCTGGGCCCACCTTAAGCAACCTCGCCATACACGGTTCGCCCAAAGCCCAACATCTAAAACCCTATTCAAGATCAAATCTAAAAGATATTGAAGGAGATACTCGAGGGATCGAGCCTATCATCAGAGATCGGATCACACAAGGCAAGAGATCCATGGTAATCTTAAGGGATCCACAACATGTATAAATAGAGGTTAGATTGAAGGTAGAAGGGTTAGCAACTATCGAATACTAGAGTTTTTAAATACATTCATTGTAATCGAATATAGTGAAAGTATTGAGGAATCATACGTCCGTGGACGTAGATCTTTACCTTGATCGAACCACGTAAAAACCTCTTGTGTTCTTTATCGTTTTCGCAAACTCACACACAAGATTTATCACATATCTTCACAATTCTCATGAAGATGTACTCACATTTTATTAAGAATGTGAAAATGGCTGAAATCGTATGGACTATTACTGTGATGACCCGATTTCCCAAAGAAGTACGGATCATATGGATCGTCCTTTCGTATAGTAAGGCGTGATATAAACACAACTAATCAATGCAATTAACCATTTAACTACTCAATAATGCATAGACTAAAAGGGATAAACTGTTCGATCACCAACTCGAGTCACGTAGGACTCGTCAAAAGGTTCAAGATTCAACAATAACCCAATCGGAGCACAATTCAGGAACGAGGTGCGACCTCAAGTTCAATACGGTATGAAAGCAATCATAATTCGAGGCATCAAAATAATATCGAGTTAGGCGAAAATAAGCATGTGGACATGCATATGACGATGCATGCCCAAGGTTCTAGAAACCTTTCTAATTAAGCATCAAAAATAGTTGCTACCTACACCATCTCGCACCCATCATCGATCCTTGCTCAACCTGCACATCAAAAATGAAATGCGAGGCTAAGTACAAAAGTACTCAATGGACTCGTTGTCGAAAACATTTTCTTTGTCAAAAGTTATTAATCGCCCACAATAGCGTATGAGGATTTTAGTTAAAGACTCATGCCTATCAAACATTTTATCGCTTTCCAGCGTTGGTCGAACTATTTCATTCACGTTGTTTCCATATCTCGATCATTCATTCATTCATTCAAGCACTATGGAGTGGCCACTACACATAGTCGCCGTGACCGGTCGAGGTAGCTAACCTTAACACAAATACGCGTGTACACAATCCGAGTTAGTCCTTAACTAAGTCGGATCCGATCGTTACCTTTTTAACGTTGGTGGACCAACACATTCACATACCATATGGGATATACCAATCTCGGATAGGATAACAACAAAACATAAACATTTGGCGATCAATAACATTTCATGTGATAATATTTCATAAAGCTTTGTAAACATGCTTTGAGATATGCATAACATTTTCGTTCAAGAAAGCCCACCGCTAATCCAAGCTAGTGGTTCTAAATGAGCGGTGTGGTGTTCTTCCTCGCCGACTCACGCACGATCAAACCCTTCATAAGAAAATAGCATTTCTTAGATTCTTTCTATCGATCGAAGGTCGTTTATAAACTACGACTTAAAGTTCCCAATTAGGGTTTCTTTATGATTTCATGTGATTGTTTTAAGATAATTTCTATTATCTTACATTCCCAATTACCAAGCTATATTAATTGATCGTGCATAAGTGAACTTCAATTATGAATCGCATATTCCGAGTCTACCTTCAACTCTTACCTTAGTGTTATTCCAAACGTTATTAAGTTATAGATTGTCGATAATCAATTTATGATTGATAAATTAGGAAACTCTCAAGCCACTAACTAGGCTTAACAATTTTAGTTACGTCCTAGCAGGTTATGCTTGACGACTTGTCGTATTAGCACGATAATTAAAAGAGGAGTGTTGACTTATGATTCAAGTGAATACATGCTATCATGTAAGTAAGTACTTAAGAACAAATGAAGTGCTTCGGAAATATTAACTCGACTTTTGGGACATAAGGATCGACATCTTATGTTCGAATCTTTGCTTGCACATTACGACATTGTTTGTTTATCCTAACTCGTCGGAGATTACATATGTCGTATAATCGTCGTTCGTTATCGAGTTGTTTTAACGCTCAACTAATATCGTATTGGGTTGTCGTTATTGAGTACTAACGTTGTAGCTCGGCTTTTGGTTTTCTAACTTAGAACTCGCATTCGAGTGTCCTTTTATTAAATAGAAAACCTAATTTGGGTAACTAACTTCTCGTTAATTCCTTCTTAAGTTATCGAAATTTGTCGATTTCTTTTGGATTCTCGTCGTATAGTATTATGTTGTTTACGTTTGGGTTTTGGTTTGTCAAGACAACATAAACATAAACATCCAACACCAAACAATACCATACACAACATAAACTATACTAAAGCATTAGAAACCCTAATTTCTAACATAATACACAATCATTGTATATGTGTGCATAAGTGTTCCATTCATTTACCATAATCACAACCATTCATTCTAAGCTTATAATTTCACTATCATAGCATCATTTAACATTAGAATAAAACACATACTTAGCCATTTTGTTATGTTTTCGATAATTAACAACAATTAGCATATGTACCAAATAAATTCCAATAAAATCATGTTATACTCCTATCATACTATAGAATTTAATTATCAACCCAATATCATCATATAAAATTTTAAACCATAGGTTAAAATTTCTTAAACTTTCGGCAATTTCAATTTTGTGAGCTTTGGTGTTCAATAAATTTCACAAAAATTATATCATGCTTATACCATATACTAAACATGAAATATCACTCCATATCATGCATTAAAATTTTAAACCCATGCTTTCTATCCAAATTTCATTTCGGTAATTCCATATATATATATACATATTCAATAAATTCCAACCTTGCACAATATGGTTATATATGCAATAACATGTAATATTAACATCAAACATTAACCAATATTTCATAATATCACACATCCTATTATTTTTAACAACAAAAATCAAATAAATCATTATATATATATATATATATATATATATATATATATATATATATATATATATAATAGCTCATTGTTTTCTCATCAAAAATAGGAGAGGTATTTGAATAAATTCAAGGTTAATATATGATATTCATATCATACCTAAACACCATATCTCAACTATTTTCAACAAAAAAAATCAAACAATACTCTAAAAGTATAAAAATATAATCGGTCAAAATAAAATAAAATAAAATAGGAGATGTGTTTCAAAATTCCAAGATTTTTATATATGATGTTCACATCATATTTTAAACACCATATCTCAACTATTTTTCAAAAATAAAAATCAAACCATGGCTTAAATAAGCCTCTAAGCTTACGGCAATTAAAAAAAAATTCAAGACCATTCTAAAAAATTATGATATTTTTACTACATGCTTATAATACATTAACAAGTAACAATATCAAATAATATTCACAAAATCATGCTTTATCATATATAAAAAGAAATAAAGCATAAATCAAAAAAAAAAAAAACATGCTCCAAAAATTATGAAATTTTTAAAGTAGCCTTAGAACATTATTATAAGCATTTTTTGTTCATGGATTGAGAGCATTTGGTGGTTCTAAAGTCACGAAAAAAAAAATGAGGAGCAAACTAGGGTTTATTGTGAAATAAATCAAGAAAAATCTAAAAAATTCTACTCCATTACAAATGGAAAGAATGATGAGTACTAACTTAGTATGGTCTTATAATATTTTTTGGAGGTTGGAAGGGTTTGAGAAGGAGGATTAAAGGTTGAAAACTTGAAGAACAATTGAGAGAATTTGAAAAAGAGAGAGAAAATATTCCAAAGGTGTGAGAGGCTGTAATGGGATGTGGGGCTGCTGTATGCCAGCATAAAGGGCTGTCCTTAGCTCATTTGGGCTGGTCTTGGTGGTGGTTGGGAGGTGAGTTGGTCAAATTACCCGTTTTGGCGTGTTATCTGAGCTCTTTAAGTTTTAACGTGCTTTCGATTGATTTCTCGGAAATTTAAGGTTTTATTTTATTAAATAGACTCCAAATGACTTATTTCAATTTTTTATAAAAATTTCATGAAGTTCGGACGTCGTCCGATAAGTCAATTCCGAGTTATCACGGAAAAACGGCGTTCGACGATTAAATTATGCTCATTCAAAATTTCTATTGAATTTTTGAGCTTTCATCATTTATTTGAGTCTTATAAATCATAATTTATTTATTTAGACCCTTGGTGCGAGTTTCGGATCGTTCGGATCAGATTAGGGTTTTTCCGGTATATTGTTCCCGGTGTTCGGTTAAGTTCTTCAGAAATTTCTTTCAGAAAATTGATTCTTATAATTTCTAAATTCATAATAATATATTCCTTCATGAATTTAATTGTTATCATTAATTATCATGATTAGCACGGACTGAAAATTAATCCGGCTCGTAAATAGTGATTTTAAGACTGACCGGGCAAGTATGCCCAAAAATTCTCATTCTTTGGCTTCTCACATGTTTTCGAGAGGATTCTAGAAATGAAATCCTTTTGTCAAGATTCATTCTCGATCTTACATTCTATGTTCAGGCTCTTCAGAAACCCTAATCCGGTAGGATTAGTCACTAGTTTTTTATTTCTCTAGTTTTCGATCTCCGAATCGATTCTAATTCGTTTCGTTGGTTACCTCAAATATAATTAAGGTCTAAGAACCACAAATAAGTGATTTAAACATCATTAATAAAAGTTTTAAATTTTTCGGGTTATTACAATTACTTTCTTATTAAATGCACGAGCAGTAGGGATGTAAACAAATAGAATCGAAAGCACTGTATCCAATTCGATTCGTGAAATTATTCGGATATTCAAATATTAAATTTGATTTGTATTCTGTTCGAAATTATATTCGAATTATTGAAAAGTATTTGAATATTCAATTTGTATTTTGTTCGAAATTATATTCGAATTATTCAAAACTATTTGAATATTCGATTCGTTTTTAAGAAAGTGTATTCTAAACAATACTATCCGAATATTCGTTCGAAATTGATTCATTTTTAAGACTATTTGTTTCGCTGAAGGAGAATAATTATGAGGCTATATCGAATACATTCACCTAATAAATGATAAATAATTATGTATTATTTATTTATTTATTTTATTTTTTTAACTGTCTTTCTCTTTTATTTTTAAAATATTTTATTTTATTTATATATATATATATATATATATATATATATATGATAAAATCGAATATTTACTATAGAGTCGAATATCATATTTTGTATTTATATTTTGAAGGATAAAGAGGCGAGGAGTATATTGGAGATAGGAATTGATTTGTATTTCTTTCTCTCTGTCTTGAGTTACTTAAAAGATTACATCGAGTCTCCTATTTATAAAAATCATTTAGGCATACGAAGCAACAAAAATAAATAGAAATACATGCATTCACCTTCCTAGATACATGAATTTATAGATGTATTCATTAATAGGTACATGATTCATATTACATGCATGTTACTGACTTTTGACTCAAGAAATTCAATTTATAACTTTGCCAACAATGCCTCCCATAAATTGAATTTGCTTATGACTCCCAAAGGAGTAGCATTTCTTGCAAAAGATGGTCCTCCAAGTGGTTTAGTGAAAATATCGGCGATCCGCTCTTGGCTCGAGACAATTTTCGATATGGATTTCACCATCATTATGAGCTCCTTAAGAAATGAAAGCGAAGTCGGATGTGCTTCGTCCTTCCATGTAAGCAGGATCTTTTGATACGGATATAGCGAGCTATTACTACAAAATAAAGTTGTCGGACAGTGGCGAAGTTCAAACTTTCAAGAATACCTCTTATCCACATAGATTGACATCCGGTGAAGAAGCTACAATGTACTCGCTTTGTGGTAGAAAAGCAACAATCGACTATTTTTTGAACTCCAAGAGATTGCTCCATTTCCAAGATTAAAAACATAGCTGAGGTACTTGAGAATCATCGACACTACGCCAAGATCATTTGTCGAATATCCAACAACTTTGATAGGAACTTGAGCTTCATAGAAAATGCAATGATCCAGTGTTCCTTTAACATATCTAAAAAAAAAATTGCTGCCTCCCAATGATTAGAGTAAGGCTTCTCCATGAACTCGCTAATCAAACTTACAAAGAAATACAATATCGTGTCTTGTGGTGTCAAATACATCAAGTTTACAACCAAACTTGAAACATGGTGGTGTTCAAAAGTTTTCCTTCTCCATTCTTGCCTGAGCTTCAATCCGAGAATGCAAGGAGTAGTCATTGGATTTGAATTCTTCATATTGAATTTCTTCAAAATTTCTGCGACATATTTTTCTTTAGAAATGGAAATTCGGCGCCATCTGCGAACATTGATCCCAAGAAAATGATGCAACTCTCCCGAATCTGTCATCTCAAACTCTTTCATCATAGAGCTTTAAAATCTATCAACATCTCCATATCATTTCCAATGAAGGTAAGATCATCAACATAAAGACTTACCACCATAAAACCTCATTTGTCATTTCTTTTGATGTAAAGAGTGTGCTTATAAGGACATCTTTCAAAAACCAAATTTAATGAAATAATCATTAATTCAATCATACCATGCATGAGGTAATTGTCTTAGCCCGTATAACGCCTTCTTGAGTTTGCATACTTTATGTTCTTTACCCTCTTTGACAAAACCTGGAGGCTACTCAAGGTAGATTTCTTCTTGCAGATAAACATTTAAAAAAACGGATTTTACATCCATTTGGAACAACTTCCATCCATTTTGAGCAGCAAGTGATAAATCAAACGAATGGTATCAAGTCTAGAAACGGGAATAAATACCTCGTTGAAGTCTTCTCCTTCCATTTGTTTGTACCCCTTTGCAACCAACCGCGCCTTGTATTTGTTAACTGAACCATTCAGGTTGGTGTTTGTTTTGAACACCCATTTGACACCGATCAGAGATTTATTCGGCAGCAAGGTTGTAAGCTCCCAAATACTATTTCTTTCAATAGAATTGATCTCCTCATGTATAGCTTGAAACCATTTTTCTTTTTCCGAAGCTTCTTCAAATGAGATTGGATCTTCGCCAGCAAAGAATGCAAAAAAATACTTGATTTTTTGCATCCATCTCTTCCGTTTCATCATAAATTTCCCTCAAACTTCTTATTTTTCTTGCCAACAGTGATGGTGAATTCTCAGGAGAGTCATTTCTTCCACCATCTCCGCTTTGAGGCGCTTTATTCTGCTCACCACCAACCTCACTCTCTCCAAACTCAAGGATTTGAGAATTTGATGTTCCTCGAAAAGATGGAACTGGAAGTGGCCCACAAATATCAGTGTGAACGAGCTCCAATGGTGAGTTTGACTTCCAATTTGATTTTGATGGCAATGAGTCTCGGTGTTGTTTTCCCAAGTGGCATTCTTCACAAACCTCATTGATGACTTCCATCTGGGGTAATCCTTGCACGATATTCTTACTTGATAGCTCCTTCAAACTTTGGAAGTTTGCATGGCCAAATCTGTCATGCCACAGCTTGAAAATTTCTTCTTTAGCGCACAAGAAACAAGTAGCGTTAAGAACATCCAATTTGATAGGAAACAAGTTGTTCAATGCCATTAGAATTTTTGCTACAAGTCATCTTACTTTTTCATGATGCGAAGGTTGACAGCAAAATGAATATAAAAACCGTTTTTCATTAAGTCCCAACACTTAACAAATTACTTTGCAATCCTAGTACATAAAATACCTCAGACATCTTCTCGACTTTTCCATTCTTGGTATTGAAGGCAATCTCTCTCCAACACCTTGAATTTTTTATATGTTTTTGCATCTCCAATTGTAACATATCCACTGTTAACTCCGACAAGAGAAGAAAACAAGATCTTGTTGCCAATCATATGTTGGCTGGCTCCATTATCCAAGTACCAAATATTGCCAAAATTTCCGTCGGAAGCAATCAACAAAGTTTTAGAATTTTCAGTTTCATTCTCATGCACAAAACCAGCTTCACGTCTTTTTTCAGGATATTTAATCCAACAATCATTTATCTTGTGCCCCGGTTTATGACAATGATGACATTCAATATAAGACTTTTTACCTTTATAAGTACCTCGTCCTCTTCCTTGAGAATGATTAGAATATCCACGCTTCTCATCGTTTTTCGCTTCTTCGGATTCTTTGGCTGATGATTGCTGATTGTTAGCAGGTTTTCCACCCTTTCCTTGTCCACATCCGCTATCGCATCCATGGTTACAGCCATGGCCTCCCATGAAAGTGAATTGAGATTTTAAAGCTTGATCCTGCGCATCACTTCGAGGATTTCTCAAAAGAATCCTAGCTTCATGAGCTTCTAGCCTTCCTTGTAAGCTTTCCAAGACTATTGAGCAAACATCTTGCGATTCTTCGATAGCAATTACCACATGATCAAATTTAGGTGGTAGGCTACAAAACACTTTTTCAACGATCCTTTGAGTTTCCACCACTTCACCATTTGACGCCATTTGATTTACAAGAGTGGTGATTCTTGTAAAATATTTGGAGAATTTCTCATTGTTATTCATCTACAACTTCTCAAATTCCGCTCGCAACGATTGCAAGCGTACCTTCTTGACCTGCTCTTGGCCGCAATAAGTCGACTCAAGAATTTTCCATGCTTCTTGAGCACTTTTTGCTTTTGAGATCATCTCATAAACATGGATCTCAATCGCTTGATAGATTTAGAAAGGAGCTTTTCTATCTTTTTGTCTCGTGCTCTTCAATAGATTTTGTTGAGTTTGAGACAATTGAGATTCATCTTCTGGTGGATTTATGCCTTCTTCAACGACACTCCATAGGTCTTGAGATTCAAGACATAGCTTCATTAGATTGCTCCAAATTTTTCTCCATTGAGACGAGGCATGGAAAGGAACCATGTTGTTGGACATTTTTTACAATACTAGCTCTGATACCAATTTGAAGGATAAAGAGACGAGGAAGTATATTAGAGATAAGAAATTGATTTATATTTCTTTCTCTCTGTTTTGAGTTACTTCAAAGACTACATCAAGTCTCCTATTTATACAAATCATTTAGGTATACGAAGCAACAAAAATAAATGAAAATGCATGCATTCACCTGTCCTAGATACATGAATTTATAGATGCATTCATTTCTAGGTATATGATTCATATTCCATGCATTTAACTGACTTTTGACTCAAGAAATTCAATTTATAACTTTGCCAACATATTTGAATACTAATCAAATAAAAAAAGTATGAATATCAAAATATAAATACGAATATTGAATCAAGCAAAATTATTTGACACTGGTAAACCGTCTTTGTTTAATTTCAGTGACAAGATGAAATCGTCCTTTTTGTGAATAGGGGACTCACTCGACTAGTTTAAAGAAGATGGGCATGACGAGCCTTTCTACCTTGACGCAAAGCACATGTTCAACTTGGATAGGATGAATGACCAGAAATTAAAAATATCTCTTGGTGTTGCTGTTCCCATTTATGCTGTCGTCTTTCAGCAGAAGAAGACCGGATCAGGATGATTTATCTCTTAACTTCTCTTGGGATGTAACAATCATAAATATTTCAAAAACTTTGCATAGACGCAAGCCAGGAATAAATTGTTTGAGAAAAATTGGTCTTTGAATGTCTACTTGCACTTGAAATCTGAAAATGATTGTTTTCTCCTATTTTCTCAATGATCAGGCTTCGTTTAGGACTCCTGGTGTTCCCTTAGAGGTTCGTAGAGATAGAGGTTCGATATTATATCTTCGTAAAGAGCTGTTTAAAGCCAGCAGAATGGTCGATGGCAATTGAAATCCAGTGAGTGTCTTCATCTTCTTCATCGTAATACCTGGCAACATTATATATTGATGGACACTGCACAACTGCGTGATACATGTTGGCATCTTGGCATAGAGATGCAAGAAGATGGCGTTTTTATTACTAAACAACTCATTTCACCATCATCATCTTGACTATCTGTGCAGCTGATAACAACTAGATACTATTATTTATATAGTGCTTTGAAAAATCTTACTAAAAATCACATGTGGCTTTTTTGAAGATTTTCTATTGTATTATTCTTGGTATATTTTGTTATTACATGTATATATTATCATTCCCAAGAAATGGTATTTCATACAAGTGATATCTATCTGGATGTACTGCTGCACAGACATTACTTTTTGGAAAAAATATGTTCTGTACAAGAATATCGATGCCCTGTAATAAGATGCTCCAGCTGTATATATTTATATCTATCTTACTCTTGGAACCATCTTGATTTATTTTTGGGTGTGACATATCCAGTCCAACCACATCTTGCCTGTACATTGTCAGTACATGCAATTTCTATTCAGGTTTCATGTTTGAGATTTTGTTATGACTTAATATAGATTTGAGAATCTTCTAATAATTTCCTTTGAAGGGATTAAGGAAAAGACATTTAACTGTTTTCTTGGTCAAGTTCTTGGCATGAAATACGTATGTTTTGCGTCGTGCAGTATCTCGAATACGCAATCATAGCCACTGAAGGGGGAAAAGGAAAGGTGAAAAGGATCCAATGAAAATTGGTGAAGGAGATTGGTGGTTATAATAAAGGGAATCAATGGAATAGAAAAAGTAGTAGCATGCTTTTCTGAAATTAGGCTATGAGAAAGACAGACAAAATAAGGTGACTCTGATTCGATCTTTAATTCCTATCCTTCTTTGCAAACTATTTTTTTTTTCATGTGCAGCTGCTACCAAAATTTCATGTATCATATCCTTTCAATTATTGAAGTGTTTGTTTTTTATCATGTTTTGTATCTCCAAATCTTGGCCTGTGAGAAAGACTTCTATCTACTTGCATTCTTTGGAGCATTTTAATTATTTGGGATTGTTATGGACTGCTACCGCCACCACTCCGTCCAATTAAGTATGATATTGTCACTTTGCCGCCAAAAGTTCGGTTGATTTTTTGGTTCAACCCCAAAAGCCTCATACTATTTTGGAATGGTCTTCTTAATATATAGAAGGCAATTTTTCTTCTCACTTAGATGTGGGACTTTGGGTTGCTTTGTGGGTTGTTTTTCCTCTGTGTCTTTTTGCGGTATGAATACGGTTAATTTACCTTGGTTGATCTTTGTGATCATGTATAGGCGTGTGTCTATAGGTCTTGTTCCTTGCTCTGTCTGTGTGATTTTGCAGGGGACACTCGGCGAGGATGATTGTGCGGTTTGTTCTCCGATGCACACAGCAACACGGTTGGGCCAAAGGTGGAGATTGTTATATTTGTTGGCCCAATATTAAGACCCAAACCCAAAATCTTCCTTTAACCAAGGACCACATCATTGTCCTCCCCTCGAACGATAATTCGTACATCTTGCACCGCCGTTACCACCACGGGACTCGCCGCCTAACCACTCTTACAAGACTACTTTCCGATGTTGGAGGTGAACCCTCAGTGAACTCACGATTGAATCCGGTGGTTACTTGCTTTCAATTACTTATGAAAAGGGACTAAATAGTAGAATGCATCCCCCAAAAATTAATTTTATCATAAACTATCGACTTTGATCAATTAGTACTCAAACTACGAAAAACTATGCAGATTTATCACCAGACAAATTTAATTTTCACTGAATTAAATCGTCGTGAATTTGATGTGTCTTAAGCTTACATGATATTAGAAGAATTTATTTTTACACACATCAAACCACCACATGATTCTACTTGACTCTTTGGTATTGGTATTTTTTTCGGATGACAGGTTTGCATAATTTCTTATAATTTAAGTGCTAGTTAGTTAAAATCGACCATTTAGAATAGAATTGAAAAAGAAGATAATTTGAGACTATTTAGCTTAAAAAATATTAGAAAGAAATAAACTACATTTGCATATATTGCCTTGAGATTTCGGGTAAAAAACAACAGGTTGTTTCCATTTAAAATCACTCCAAGATCTCACTATGTGGTGAACACTGAACACGAGGTGACAATTTTAGAAATTTGGAGAGAGGGAGAGAAAAGTTGTGCTTAGTGCATACACTCAATTATTGTAAGAGTGAGTTTTAATTTTGAATCAATCAATTAAATTAGGTAATAGCGACACGCTATATGAGGCAAATATTATATTATTGCGTTCGATTTTCGTTATCTTCTTCCCACTTTTGTAAATAGTCATGCCTTGCTGGAGCAGTGCACCCATTTTCAGGAGAACTCCTACTTCATATATTCTTTTATTTATTTCATGTTACTATTATTATGATACGAGAAAAACAGATGTATGCAATATTTCTTTCTTTTTTAAATCATCCCATTAAAAACAATTCATCCTAAAAAAAGGATATTTTTACGATACAAAAATGATTCGAATTTTGGAAATTACATTACTTTATATACAAAATAATTTTCTTTAATTTACATGTCAAAAGATAATAAATTATTGCTTAATAAAACGGAGGGAGGAATTATACTATAAATTATAGTAAAAATGTTGAGATATTCCAAATTATTGATATAGACTGGGTATCGTATCGATATATATTTGCAGAGAGAGAGAGAGGACAGAGTGTCGGCATGAATGGTATCCACAATGTTCTAGATAAGCTAAACAAGAATCTCTCATCACTCTCTCTCTCTCTCTGTAACACATAACAATCCACGTAAGGAAAAAGAGAAGAAGGCCCTCAACCTCAAGAAATTTAAAAAGTAAAAGCAATTATAGCGAGCAGAGTTACACATTTCTCCAATCACAGAGGTCTATACCTTGATTACTCTACAGAATGAACGACTACAGTCACCACTAAATACACACAATTTCAGGACTCAGGTTTTCTGCACTCAAATATTTACTGCTAAAAATATAAAAATAATAACATCCAAATCCACAATTTTCTATTTTCAACCCAACATTCTCAAATTTGTTGCTCCTAAAAATGCAAACTTGCCTAATTCAAGAAAAAGAGAGAGAGACACGGAGTAAATGACAGGTGGTGAAAAGTACTTTTAAAAAAGCCAAACAACAGTTAAAAAAACAAAGAGATATGCACACAAATCTTAAATTTTTTAACCTAAGCTACGATAAAAATTGGAAAGGTAAAAAAATACTACAAGCATTGATCATGAGCAAGGAAAATATTGAAAGCGTGGTGGAAACTCTTGATGAATTTTTTAAAAAATTTGGAAGCTATTGTGAATCTTTCGCCGTTTCGTCGCCGCTGTCGCTTTGCTGCGGCTGACTCTGATGGTGGTGGTGGTGGTGCTCCAAATTCATGCCCAGATCGATTCGGTTGTGGTTGTTGTTATTGTTGTACCCGTTCATAGACGCCAACATTCCCATATTAGTTTCGGTGACGCCCAAACCGAGCTGATGAACCGGCGCTTGCTGCTGCTGGAGCACCATAGACCCGAGCTGAACCGGGCTGAAGCGGCCGGCTCCGGGAAACTCGAACCCGCCAATTCTTTGCGTTGAGGAGGTCTTGTACTGCCACTCCTGCTGTCCCGACGCCGTCGTAGCGGCGCTCCCGTCACCGGGAGCATCCAGAAGGCGTTTCCACGTTCGCGGCGGAGGGAGCCACCGCCCACATGGCGGGAGCCGGGATGTAGCTCGAGGGCTGGGATGAACCGGATTTGTGCCCGATCCTGGTTCTTGGTCGTGGATGCCGGTTCTCCCTGTTTAGGGAGGTGGCGCCGCTGGTGTCTTCTCTAAACCGTTTTTTGAGATAATTATCATCCGGGTCTTGGCCGAAATGGGAGTTGGAGGTGAGCTGGTGGTGGAAACCGAGCATGCCGGCGGTGCTGCCGAGGAAGAGGGGCGCGGACTTCGACGGCGGGGCCGAGATGGTGGTGCCGCTGCTGCGTATGGACACGTTGAGAGTGGAGAAATTAGCCGGGATTGTGCCGGTTCCGGTGGCGGCGATGATGGCCGGTTCGGCTTGGTGGAGCAGCCACTCGATCGTCTCACCATCGGACTTGTGGCCCAATTCCCGGGTCAGCTGGAAGACCGGGCGGCGCATAGGGCCGGCATGCGTATGCGCCGCCCGCGGCCGTCCACCTTCGTGTGGCGGTCCTTGAGGGTTTCTTGGCGACCTTGCTGGCCGCCGAGCTGTTGTTGTTCTCGTCGTTATTGGCTGCGGTGGTGGCGACGATGGCGGTGGTGACGGCGGAGGAGGTGGAGGAAGGGGTGGGCTAAGTTTCGTGATTGTTGGAGGAGATGGAGCCCATCAATGGACCATGGGTGGGGCTGGACCGGACCCAGAACCAGGTTCGGTTTGACTTTGGAGGTGGTGGTGGGAGACGAGCTGGAGGGAGGAGGGCGGCTCGCGGCGGTGATCAGAGGTAGAATTATTATTATTGGCTCCTTGATTTTTGGTGAGTGTCTCCATAAATTCCATCTATCTGGGGGAGAGAGAGAGAGATAGAGCAAGGTTTATATTTTTCTGGGGAAGGGTTTTCAAGAAAATCTTGTTGGCTGATCAGACATAGCTCCAATCATCCCAGAGAGAGAGATAAGGGAACCGAACAAGTTTTGATGCAAAGTGTTTAGAGGCAACTGAACAAGTGGAAGGAATTGGTGGTTGACTGATGTCTTTGGAGAGAGAGGGCTCAAGTGGGGACCAATCACAAAAAGATGAATAAATATTTGCAGAAACCCAACCCCACCCGTGGGGTCTTTTTTCTCTTAATATTTATCACAGTGCATTTTAGCTGGCTCCCTCCAAAAATATCACTTTTCATTCCTTCTTTTTTCAAATTATATACCATAATTTTTCGATTTGATATATTCTTCAAACTTTTTTTTTTTATTTATAAAAATTATTCATAAAATATTTCCTACGTATTTATTTATCCCTAATAATATTCTTTATTTACATCTTTTATCATCAATTATCAACCACTATCCCTTCTTTTTATCGTAATAATACCATTTAATTATATTTTTTTTGTTATTCATGATCCACTACTAATTAGTTTAATACTATATCAATATAAAATCTTTACTCCGCTTATAATACACTCAACAATGTGTATAAAATCTATAAGGAAGATTCACATGAAGGAAATAGGAGTAAGGATGGAATATATACATATATATATACAATCATCAACTGTTATTTCGTGAATACTGAAACTACTACTTTCATTCGAGATTGTTATTCGGTGAGTGTAATGAATTTCATCGTTTTACCAATTAAATCATTTCAATAGAATAATATTATGTGTTAATAGACAGAAATAACCCTAATCATGAAACACGTACAAAATTTAACTTCACATATAAAGTTGATATCAAAACTATTTATTAACATTTGATTTGACAAAATTACCCTTAATTTGCATCATTATTTGGATGGAAAATGTGTCGATGTAAGATGAGAAGTACCAACCACATAATACAGTTGTAAGATTCATTGCCTTTTGGATAAAATTTTTAAAATCTTGACCACTTCTAATGAATTAAAATAATAAATATCATGTATATTTAGTTAGAAATATTGAACTTAAAAATAATATGAAATAGCAATTTAATGAGAAAAAAATATAAAATATGATATTTGGAAGCAAGAAATCATTATATCAATATATTGTGATTTAGCGGCTTAGCCGTCGGTGGTGACATGTCGGTGGTGACATGCTGTCAAATGCAACAGCGGCTATTGTTTTTTTTAAATGATGGTTATTGTTTTTTTAAATAATATGCATCGTAAAATATGATTTAATTACAAGAAATAATTGATATGTAATAACTGATCTACAAGCATAATAAGAAAGGATATAAATTTTTTACATATTATATAACTACATAATATCCCTGAATTTTAAATCGAACCGGTTTGATTTTCTATAAACCGGTTCGATCATTAGTAATTTAATCTTATGACTAATTTATTCCTCCTACATATTAGTAAAGAAAATAAATCATGGATTTATTCCTTAATAATAAGCACTATCATTAATTAGATATGCATCAAATTTTGGGATGAAATAACTACGCCTATTTTCAAGTTCAATTTTGCTTTTTTTTTTTAATATTTCTTTCATTTCTTTTCAATTCAATTTATATTTCGTATTTATTTAATATAATTCATATGGAATGTGAATACTAGTATTTTCATTAACATATCGCATTGATTGATGTCTACATTTATAGATACTACACGTAGTAATATCACATTATATATATATATAATTTTACAACTCTATATTTTAACTTAGTCTGGATTTATGGAGAATGAATATATATATTTTTTATTTCAAATTGAGTGTCTTGGCCGGTGTGAGAGCATAACTATGTCATTTTGGAGAGTTAGTTGAATGTAAGAATTATTCCACCAATTAGATTGTCTCTCTGTGATAGTGTGAATAGTGTTACATATTTATAATACTGTTTGATAGTTTCATAATAGTACGGTATAAAACTTATACGATATAAGTGAAATTGATGCTAAAATTAGAAAATTGATAGAAACAAATATAATTGTGATAATAGTGTGACATGTTGATCATATTGTTTGATTATTTCATAAAAATATATTGTAGTAAAAAAAATTATGAGATATTAATGAAATTGATGCTACAAATTAGAAAATCGAAAGAAACAACTATAATGTTTCAAATAATGTCACACGTTGATCACATTGTTTGATTATTTTATGTAAGATTAATCTAAACGGTCTTGATCACTAGTTTAGATTAATAATTAATAACTCATTTAAAAGGCTTAAATGACTTTGAAAAAATAAAATTAGAATAAAGAAATTTGAAAGAAATCACAATAATTATGCGAATGCATCATAAACGAGAAACCCCTTAATCCCTAAACCCTTAAATCCTAAATCCTTAAATCCTTGAAATCTTAAACTCTAATAATACCTTAAACTCCTAAATCATTAAACCCTAATAATAATAACAATAACAACAACAACATCAGCAGCAGCAACAACAACAACAATAATAATAATAATAATAACATCGATTAGAAATAGAAAAATTATATCTCCATATCTATGATTATGTAAATAGTATCACACAATGATCATATTGATGAAGTTTCATCATGTTTTCATTATAATCTTCATCTATGAATATTTCAACTAAAAAAATGGTCAAGCATGTACTTATTTCAATTTATTTATTATTTAATAATATCATTTTATTTCCTATTAACATATATAATAGGCAAATACTTATAAAACAGATATTTTTTTTTGTGTAAATTAATATAATCACCATTGTTGAACAAAGTGGCAAAGGATTACAACAAAGTTTGGTCTTGGATTCAAATTTCATTGACCCCATTAGACACCCAACATGGTTTTTCATATTCTTAAAGTATTTTATACTTGTATATTTTTTACAATCAAAATTCAAAATATTTTATTTTCTTATTATATTATAGTATTCCTTTTATACACGATTTCTTTAATTTATTTTTTTGTTCATATACTTAAAGAATTTTTATTTTAGTATTCTTTTCTTAATTTATGTTGTATGGTTTTCCCATATAATATTGCAAACTTACAGCCTCATAATTGGCAATCATGTGAATATCTAAGTAGATTATGATATAAATAAAATTCTTAGTGATGCCGACTGTTTGCGAGGCTTCATATATTAGGCTTATTCATTTGTTTGTATTAATATTTAGGAAATTAGGATTTAAAGATAAAAAAATTAAGTGTCAAGAATAATCTCGACCACTTTGCTATTTGATTTTGTGTTCCGTAATTGAATTAATTTCTTTGTGGTTGATTCTATTTTTGACCAGTTGCATTATTTTTTATAAGATTATATAATCATTTTAAAATTTTATACTTTGCATTTTGGAAATAATTGTAACTAGTATTGGAAATGAAATCAGGATATCATGATTCCAAAAATTAAGGGATTTGAATATATTTATTCCTAAATTAACGATAGGTCAAATATGTAAATTACTGATTCAATTAAAGGAATTAATTACTATAATTTGAAATTAATGGAAAATGATAAAAAACCTCAATATGTACATACATAATAGGGGCGAACTTATATACCCATCTTTGTGAAATTATATTCCACTCATATCCATTAATAAAATTTACTACACCACATACCCATTTCATTAAATTACTATATCTTACAGAAAGTGATGTGAGAGAAAGAATCGATTCCTTTTTTCGTGCAAATTCGAGATTCGACTTCATTAACAAAATTTACTACTCAACCGATTTTTGCAGAGATTCTTTTGACTACTTTTGGTCCTTTTTACTACACCATACCCATTCAATTTCAATAACGTATCTTGGTAACAAATTACTCCGGACCATTCAATTTCAATAACGTTACTTGGCAGAACAAATTACTCCGAGACAAGGATTCTTTGATTCAAAAAGAAGTCTCCGAAAAGAGAGTAGAGAAGAAGAAAACCTATATTAAATTTGAAAGTTGGGAGAGAGTAGAAGAAGAAAAAATTGTGGAGAAGTCCGGTTTTAGATCGAGAGAAGAAGAAGATAATTCAAGCACAAATTTTCTCAAACAAGGTAAGTTATTAATTGCGAAAACTTGAATTTAAGCTTTGGAATATTGTTTAAAACTTTAGATTTCAGTCCAAATATGTGATTAGGTTGACTAAAGCAAGTCTCCGATCGAATTCACCTACTTTCCGATCGATTAATCCTTCTCTCCCTTCGATGGGAGAGAAGCTTTATTCAAACAATTTATTTAATTTTCTAATTAGTTATTAATTGAATCAATTTATTTAATTTTCTAATTAGTTATTAATTGAATTTTGTAATAAATTGCAGGAAACCATATTTTAGGCGAAACCATATTTACGAGTGATAATATGGAATTACCGGTATGTTCTCGTATATATTCCTCTTGAAACAATATATTTATGCGATTATGATATTTTGGATAAATATTGCTAAATGTGATTGAATAATATGATTGAATATGAGTCGGTTGTTTAATTAGTTTTCCTTATTTAGCTATGCATTTTTAGCATATTATGATATGGGTTGTTCTCGTATATATTAATTTTAGCATTTTTAGCATAGTTGTTGATATAAGTGCCTTCAAAATTGTTGATATAAATGATGAAGTTGATCTTTGGGCCACTATAGTTAATTATATTAATATTATATAATTATATGCAAAGGATTAATGCAATGGGTAGATATATGTTGTGTGGGATCGATGCTCTATTATTTCTTCCTAAAGCTAGAATTGAACTATAAATGGATATTCTGATTTATTTCATTGTTGAACTGTTACCAATGTATTTATTTTATTGTTCATGTTTTGTTATTTGTTATTTGTTGAATCGTTACTAATATAAAGAAATATAGTTAGTCATAGCATATTGATCTTGAGTTGCTATTACTCTAACCTGCTAGCTCTCCTGATTCTTTTACGACTAGAAAAAAAGTTAGTCATATTGAACTAGAAAAAAGTTAGTCATAGCATCATATTGTTAGTCATAGAAAAAAGTTAGTCATAGAAAAAAAAGTTAGTCATATTGAACTAGAAAAAATAGTGTTTATGGTTTAGAATGACTAAATTGTATTACTTAATTATGGCCAGTTTTTGATAGGTGATTTGTAGAGATTGAGTTCTAATTATTTTTATATTTGTATGATAGGATGTTTATTGATGCTAATTATATACAAATGAAATAATTATTGTAGTAGTTTGTTGGTTTGTTCAGACGTTGTGTAATATGTGACATTGATATAATTGTAGGTCGATCCTGTTTTCTTGAGGCCTACCACGATAAATGTGGTGGCGAATGTAAAGACTTATTATAGGACTGATTATTTTAAGTATATTAAGAATGTCTTGCTAGATAAGGCGGTGAAGAGTTGGTAGATATGTTTAGGGGGTTGCTTTGGTCATCGATTGATTGGACTCCTGCCTAAGTCTAGTTTATCTTTGCACCATTTAGTCTCCCGTCGATAGAGCCCACGATCCGGAGATGTATTTTTCATCAATGGAAGATATATATGTTTTTCCATTAAAGATTATGCTCTAGTCCACCGCCCGCAATTTGGGTCATCATCATTTGATCCCACACTAGACTACGACTTGAGCGACGTTGAGGTCTATAGCCTTTTATGGGGCACACAGATTACATTACGTAATCTAGTAGATAGATTTTGTAGTAGTGATTTTAGTGATGATGTAGATCTTCGTCACTATTTACGTGTGGCCCACGTTATTACCCTCTATGGGTTCGTATTTGGGTACGATACGGGGAAGATAATAGCTGATTGGGTTTGGGCATTGGTTGACGATCTGGAGGCGTTTTGTCGATTTCCGTGGGGGCCTACGATTACGAGATATTGAGATATTATACTACGCAGATGTCAACCTAATGCTCAATACCACTTTTACGGACCACCGGGCACTATATGCTTGGTCACCGAGATCATACCAGCTTGGGAAGTATAGTGGGACGCACATCAATCCCACGCAGATCCGAGAGTGTTGAGGTGGAAGTTCAAGAGTAGGCTCTCATCGGTAGCTTTACAGTCACTTTTTGAGCAAGAGGTATTGAATTTTATTATAATTTTAAATCATGTATGAGGTATTGTATTTATTAGAATATTAAATAACATCTTTCAATTTATTGTAGGTCGATTATCATCTCACATCCATCGGTAGGACTCATTCGAGGTTAGCACCGCCATCTTGGGTGTGTCTCTCACACCCTCTCCACTCGGTGTGAATTTTGTTATACCACAATCCTTTGAGGGAGGGACGACGCCCCCTTCGTCGTGGTGTGTCTCATCCACCTCCGGTGGATGAGCCTCGCCGTAGACGCCGAGTTCCGGAGGGCTCCACGCTTGTTGAGGATCCCGATCTTCGGGGTCTCCATCGAGCAGCCTCGAGCCTTCACCTTCGATACCCGGCCCGGAGGACATCGTCGGTTGGGTTCGCTGAGGTTCCGATTGTTGATGAGCTGCAGCAGCCATATGTGGATAGCCGTCCATCCGCTGAGAGACGGATACGGGAAGACATACCAGGAGGCAGCTTCATCGAGCGGTGGTGGTGAGCACCTGTATGCCTTAGTTCCGCCGATCGTCGTTGGATTCGAGAATCTATCCGGAATCTATCCGGAGGGAGGAGACGAAAGATGCGACGATCGAGAGGTCTATCGAAGACAAATTTATTCCAAAGATAAAGAAGTGGTTTGAAAACCTCTTAGAGAAGACTCGACGTGGTTGCACACATAGGGATGACACGGCTACACATGCACCTCATGTCCCACGTCATCCCGACGACGACGACGAGAGGTGAAGATCGAGACCACATCACCGCCCACCCGGATGTCCTTCGAGGTGGACATATTGAGCTTACCGAGGCAAAGACCGCATCGGCCAGTGATACCCTCCCCGCTACTCTCACTCGATCCATGGTACCGCCCCGAACTACATCTCATCATTCCATGACGGATTGGACCTATTTAGTGATCCGACGCCTCAGACGCCGTGAGGCGACTTTCGAGCCCGCAGCAGCAGTTGGAGCAAAGGTAACTATTAAGTCTCATATTTGGCGCTTATAATATTTCATTATATTTGTTATGTTTTCATTTTCTAAATTAAATGTTTGTAGTTCGGGATACGAGAGGTGAACGGGCACGAGACCTTCGGTGTAATGAGGTCACCATACGTGAATAGCCCGATGCCACGTCCATTATCCGGTGATATAGTGATAAATTACCGCGTTTCTTGAACACAAATAAGGCAATGGTGGTTGTTCGGCATCGAACGACAAGTCCAGTTGCATTTTTCGTGAATATCGAAATGCCGTAGATGCGTTTTGATGTTCGGCACGCGTTTTATACAATATGCTTCGTTTTTTAAGTACATCTACTTATATTGATATGTATCCTAAAATAATTTTGCAGTCGTCGATCTATTCATGGTGTATTTGAGGATGAGACTCGATGCCGGATCGACGTATTGGATGGGGTGGATTATCAAAACACAATCATCCTCGATACTAGTTTTTCGTAAGTCTTTAATACAATCAATATATAGTATATATGTGTAGTATCTCTAATTACTTAATTTTCAATGTTGAATAGATGTTTCGCAAAATTCATGGTCCGAGGTACACGCAATGCTTTCGTCCTACATTCAAGACCAGCGTGAGGCACCATTGATCATGACCCCGAGAGCATTGTTTACATGGCAGCCACCGCGCATTGGATGTAGCTTGTCCTCGGCATGACGGGTTATACATCATGGTTACGTGCCACGCAGTAACCTTATTTAATACAATAAATATTAATTTATCTAAATGGTTACGTGTCCTTGTTTATTTTATCTAAATATTAATTTTTATAGATCATTATCCCTTGCGTCATCGAGCGGCGTTTCGCGATAGTACGCGTGGATATGCACTCCGGTCATTCGTCTTTGTTTGACTCGCGATTTGGAGGATGGACCAGATCAAGTGGATGCGAGGATGATGGACTTCGTGTGCCCGACTAGATTATTGCGGCCGTTTCTTCTCTTCACTAGATGGTTCGAGGCTAACTCCCACCAGATACCACCATGGAATAATGATGCGATTATTACACGAGCTGCCTCTTCGAGGTATTTGACGTGAAGACGATTTCGATGATGGTCCATTTGCGTGCATGATCGTGGAACGCCTTATTTCGGTTCACCGAGCATCGAATGGGTACGCCTAATGTTGTAGCATATAGACATAAAGTAGGTGGAAATATATATGAGATATGTGATCCATATAAAAGTTTAGAGGAAGAGGAAGAGGTAGAAATTAGCATGTCTTGGTATATTGGTATGTATTTGTATATTGGTATGTATTGGTATATTGGATGCAAATGGATGTTCATATTATTTATCGAATATTTGATTATCGATAGTTATTAATCCTCGTGACAACAACTTAGTATTTAACTCAAGCTAAGATCGTTGAATGGATTTGTGTCTTTGTTTTGAAGAATCATAGCTCAATGAAATAAGTATTACATAACTCAGTAAAAATGAAACACGTTATTCGAGTTAAATTTATTTTTACTAGAATAAACTACAATGAGATTTGGCATATTGATCGTCCATTGGACTTGAGTATCTCCTTCAATGGAAATGTTCTTCTTCTTCGCCTCTCCCCATCTACATCTCATCGATCAAGAACAAGATATCGAAAACGTAAATCTCAAACTAAACATAAATCTTAGACTCGGTTTAAGTCAATGTTAGGTGAATACGTTAAACATACACTTTAACCTATAAAGCAACGAGCTAACTCGATAAGATAGTCTATCGAGAAATGAACAAAAGCGGTCTCCAAAGCAGGCGAGAAGGAAGCAGAATCAACACTAACATGCATCCGTCGATGTAGATAAAATAAGCAACGGAAACCACATACTAGCACTCCATTAGTACTAAAAACTCGTGAAGATCAAAGTTTTCACCGCTATTCAAACAAACAAACGTGCAAAAAGAAAATGGAACCGAAAAAAATAGGGGAGAAGGAACCTTTACCTCGATTTGGTGATGGAAACGATCGAAATTGTATGAGAAACACAACCACAAAATAGAAAGAAGCAATGTAAGAAGCGGCAAGAATCACAATCATCCCGAATTGGACTTCATCGCTCAAGCTTCTTCTTTTTTTTTTTTGATAAAGATTAATGTTTTAGTTAGTGAGATATATGTGTTACGACGGATTGTTGATGTTTAGCGACGGATTTTTCCGTCATTGTCGCATGTTTTTTGTAGTGTCAATTCAATTCAATTTGATTAAGTTAAAATAATAATAATGTTAATAATATCTTTACATGAATGTTTTCTTTCATTACAATGTCACTCGCCTCGGATAAGTAAGGACACTCCGACGCGTATGAGATTCATTACCACACAAGCTACATGTCCGTAGTGCACGACTTCTACTACTCGATCCCACTTCATTTGGATGACGATATCGACCCACTTTGGGCGCCCACTGACGGACTCTATTAGGAGGCATAACCGTAATTCCAAAGAACATCCGGAGGAGCATTCAACTAGGCGTGGTCGAACAGATTGATCCGATCTGAGTATGCTTGCTAGCTTTGCGAATGGTAGTACTCCCACATAGTTAGATATATGGTGACCTTTATGACTAAAAATTTATATAATCAATTATATGTAAGTGAAATCAATTTGATCAAAAAATTAACATAATTAAACTTAAATTGCACCATATAGTAGCAGCAAAGATGAGAACACGGTATCATATCCATGTCCCACTCCAAACACGCATACGATTGCGTATTGAGATCGACTCGAATGTTTTGCTTCCGTGCTTGACTTTGAAAGTGGAGTCGACGAGGGCACTACATCGTATCTCGCGTGATAGTTCCATCGATACCATCATCTTACGCGTTGCTTGATGGGTCAATTCAGCGCGCACTTTGCCGCTTCATGTCTCTCATCGAACCATTTTTCAGAATGTGATGGATTGCCTCAATCATTGAGCAAATTGGCAATCGCTCAGCCCACAATATTCGAGAATTGAATGATTCGGCAATGTTCGATGTCATAAACCGTAGCGCCTAACGGGCACCGTGATCAGCCACTCGCACTCCAACCTCCACCAACTTGGTATATGCGCCACTACCATCGGCCTTCACGAGACTTTAACATAGCCATCGCTTTTCAAAGTGTGCATCTTGCACGCATAAGCGGCTTTCAAATAACTTTATGGATGGTTGCCCAAACGGGTGATTTTTTTCAGCAGATGGTAGTAGCATAATCCGTGTGTTGCATCGTGGTGACACACTTGACCGCGCTCATTATCTCGACATGGGCATCTCAAACAATCAACATCTCGGATTTGATCCATAAGCGACTTGTAGTCGAGGCGAAACCAAGTCCATGAGACATCATTCTCGATCGGACCAATTCCATAAGCTAATGGAAAAACTTGCTCGTTGTCGTCCTTTGTCACGGCAACGAATAATACGCCTTTATTGCGGCCCTTCAAGTGCGTGCATCGTCGACTACAATCACGGCCTGAGGCACAATGTACGCCTAACTGCATGAACCGAGCGCGACAAAGAGGTGATTTGAACCCACCATCCGATCCAATATCCAAGTCACCATCGAACCGGATTGCTCATCCGTAACATATGCGAGATAACTAGGTAGTAGTGAAATGATTCTTCATGTCCACCGATATCATCTCGATCGCCTATTACGGGCTCGCATTGCTACATTGTATGTAACGGTACACCGTACTCTCGCCGCAAATCGCCCATAATGGACCTCGGCTTTAGCACTTCACCGTCTTCGCGTATTTTTCGTGATATGTATGCTGCAATTACACGGGCATTAACCTTCCTTACTCCGATATTCACTAGTTCGCGCAAGTATGTATAGCATCAAACTTGCGGACAAACCAAAATCCACCTTGCTGCGATGCACGTAGTAGAAAAGGACACCGATTATGATATCGACATTTGAATGTAATCCTCGAATTATCGGATCGAGGAATAACAAATTCTACCGACGTTCCAAATGCCATAGCCCCACGGATATCTTGATTCACCCTGCCGTCAAGATAGAACCTTCGCTCACCATCGGGGTTCGGAACCGAGTCCAGAGGACGAGCAAAGAGATTAATCAAGCATCATGAGGAATAACGAGGACTAGCCAGTTGCTCATCTCCTCAACTTCTTCGGCTCTAGCCTCCCACGTGCTCTTGCGTGTTACTCGCATAATCGTAGATAGAAGCTTCCCGAATCCACCCTCTCGACGGATCCATGCGTCAAACTCTACAAATGAGCCATAGCTCACCAAAGCGCACTCGCGATCTTCTTCCTCTTCATCTCGACTGCTTCATCTTCTTCTTCAACGTAGTCGCCGCCATCGCCGTCCTCAACAAGTGTATCACCCCGTTGTGGTTGCGGCATATGTCGGGAAATGTAATTCTCGGATGGATCCATGTGTTGCGGCATATATTGAGATGTATCAAGATCAAACCAATCGATGATGTAAATTGTTGTGTCAACGACGCATCGAACGATATGTTTTGGGAAGTGTAGTCATATGTTGGCGAGGATGGTATCTCAAACGAAGGTCTATATAGTTCTTGCTCCGATTGGGATGTGTCGGCATCGTGAGTCACATAGACCTCCGCTGGGCATCATGAGCCAATCGAAAAGTTGATCATCATTACTCAAAAGTAATTTGATAATTCTACCACCCGAGATCTCGATAGATAATGCGGTTGGTAGGTTGTACTCAACAATTTCCCAACATAATTTGATTAATCATCTCTATGAACTCCCG
This sequence comes from Salvia rosmarinus, assembly GCA_036937905.1. Lineage (NCBI taxonomy): Eukaryota > Viridiplantae > Streptophyta > Magnoliopsida > Lamiales > Lamiaceae > Salvia > Salvia rosmarinus. Next base: position 48,783 of record JAODLM010000169.1, read on the forward strand.
GATAATTACATTGTCCATTCGAACAAAGGCATTTGATCGATACCCGCCAATGTAACATAAAGAAGGATCCCATCGCCTCCATATCGAACAATAATGTTCTTCCATCCCGACATCTATAACAAATACAAGATTACATTAATGTAAATATACGCCTTAATATGATTTTTCTAATGTACAAAACAAATATACATTCTAATCAAATATACAAATAGGAAAAAATAGCAATCTAATTAAATAATTAAAGTCTCTTACAATAAATTCATTAAAAGGGACTTATCTAATAAACAATTATGTCGGCACTTATCTAAACGAATTATCCAATAATTATATCCAATTATCTAAACGAATTATGCAATAATTATAAAGAGCGTAAATAATCGAATTATCTAAACAAATAAGCAAAACAAATGTAAACAAAATTAACAATAATTAATGTAAACAAAATTAACAATAATTAATCTAAACAAATTTAACAATAATAAATCTAAATAAAACTAACAATAAGAAATCTAATATCATAAACAACAATAATTCAAGATTATCCTAATTGATTTCATTTAAAATTAATTTGTGGATTATCCTAATTGATTTCATTTAAAATTAAAACAACAACAATAATTCAAGATTATCCTAATAAATCTAAAATTATCCTAATTGATTTCATTTAAAATTAATTTCTAAAAAAATAATAATTAATAATTAGTATTAAATTCCTTGTTTCGATCGATACATTCATCTAAAATTAATTTCAAGTTTTATGTCTCCGGTCGATATTTCCTTGTTTCCGATCGAATCGAGACATAATAATTATATGTATTTAGTTAGTTATGCAATTAAATTTAAATACATAAAATCAATACACTAATAAAAATAATTATGCAATTAAATTTAAATATAGAAATAATGTTATCATTAATATAAAAGTAAATAAACGCACATTTTATATAAAGTCTCTAAATTTTTTATAAATAAATAAATAAACATACGTTATCCATAAATAATTTATATTTAAACATAATCTACTAAACTTAATGTATATTTAAATTTAATCTATATTATGCAATTAAACGCACGTTATCCATAAACTTAATCTAAATTCACCTAAAAAAACCATAAACATAATCTAAATTCACATGCATGTAAAAAAATCATAAAACCATATAAATACATCTAAGTTCACCTAAACGTAAACATTAATCTAAAATGCATAACTTAATCTAAATTCACCTATAAATTAAAATATACTCACTTAAATATAAATATATACGAACGGAAATTGTAATAAACTATGCAATCATACAAATACATATTCTATCTCAATTTATCACTATATAGAATATAAATTGAAACAAACAAAGTACTAAACAAGATAATTAAAATTAAATACACAAGATTTAAAATTTAAATTACCTCTAATGTTTAGGGTGATGTTTTCTCTCGTGATGTTTTCTCTTGCCTACCGAAACAGATTAAACTTAAATTGCCCTCAATGTATGTTTTTTCTCGTGAAATTACAATATTTTCGTCTCGCCTCGCGTGATGTTTTCCTCAATGCTTGTTTTCTCATCTTTCGTCTCGAAGACTTATTTATATAGCATGTATGGAAATTAAATCGGGAAGATAAGTCACTAGTAGTAATGAAATAGTTTTTTTGTCGTTTTGTTACCGACAACAATATAAATTTATATTTTGTATTTATTCATTTCAATATTTTGGAAAATTTCCACCGACCGAGTAACATTAATATTTTTACTTTAATAAATGATTGTAAATTATTTTGTTAAATTACTAGAGCAAAAGTGTGAGAAAATATGAAAATAATAATTAAATCACCGAATGATGTTTAAAAAACATAATGAATAAAAATTTAATTATTCACATAAGAATCGCCGATTCGGTCGGTAATTGCATGTTTCCTATCGACCGAAACATGGAATTACCGAACCGAATCAACGATTCTTATGTGAATAATTAAATTAAAAATCGCCGATTCCGGTCGGTGATTACCGATTCCTACGACCGAAACATGTTATTACCGACCGGAATCAACGATTTTATGTGAATAAATGATTTAATTATTTTTTTTCATATTTTCACATAAGAATCGTTGATTTCGGTCGGTAATTCCATGTTTTCATCGACCGAAACATGCAATTACCTAATCGAATCAACGATTTTATGTGAATAATTAAATTTTGATTCATTTATGTTTTTTTAAACATCATTCAATAATTTAATTATTATTTTTCATATTTTCACATAAGAATCGTTGATTCCTCGGTAACTCCATATTTACGGTCGACCGAAACATGGAATTACCGATCTAATCAACGATTTTAGGTGTTAATTAATTTTTTGATTCATTTATGTTTTTTAAAAAAAAACAAAACCTGATTCAGTGATTTAATTATTATTTTTTCATGATTTTCTCACACTTTTTCTCTATAACTATAAAGTAATTTAAAGAATAACTGATTATAATTTCGAAATCATTTATCTGATTATGTTGTTAACAAACAAAAATATTACTGATTCACATGTTGTTAACGGACAAAAATATTACTGTTTGGTCAATGAAATGACTTGCCACTGCCGAAATTGCACTAGATATATATTAAAAATATAAATGGGTATGTGTTGTATTCATTTTGGAAAATGGGTATGAAATTATTAACACTTTTACAAACGTGGGTAATGATATATATTTCCCTACATAATATGTAAATTTATCAATACCCAATAAGAAATAAGGTTTTGAAGAATTATTCTACACAAGCACAAACATAAATAACCACACCCGAGAAAAGAAATTTAATCGATTGTTCGAGAGAGCGGAGCAATTTTTTTTGGAGTTCGCCGTGACAGGTTGGTCGTCGTTGGGGAGCAACCGGAGGAGTTCGCCGTGCCGTTTAGCCTCCATTGGGAGCTGACATTGAAGGCTTAGCCGCCGTGGATAGTCGCCGTTGAAGCTGACATGGGTCGCGGTAGCCGCGGAAGAGGTAGCTGTCGTGGTAGCCCTTCGGGAAGGGGTAGCCGCCGGTTGAAGGATAGCTGCCGGTTGCCGTGAACAAGATAGACGGCTATTCTGGTGTGGTGGACGGTAGCTGTTGTTGTGGTGTTGTGTATTAAGTTTAGGGTTTTTAAATTCAAAATGTAGAAATCTAGTAAAAAAAATGTAAAGAATCTATTCATTTAAGTGAAGAATTCAAGGCGCACAAATTACAAGAAAACAAACATGATAAAAGTCATGACAAATATACGTATAAAAATTGTCGGACAACCAAAATTCAATACAGCTTAATTTAATATTTTTAGTTAAAAAGAGTAGGGAGATTATAAATATAGATAAAAAGAGTATAAACCTTGTAATAATGGGTATTTTAAATTCTCTCCCTAATATTATTGTATTTCATCGCTATAAGAATGGTTTTTTGCTTGAAATCGTAATTTCATTTGAACATCTAGAATTTATAACGTGAACAATGAATCCTCAATATGTTGCACAATTTGAATATTGTGATGTGTGTCATGTGTTATAACAATGTTGTGTTTGGGGTTGTCTGTCTCTCAAATTGAATTGTGGAAGATTGAAAGTGTATCACTAATTAAGATTGGAATATTTGAAAGTTTGAAATTAAATTATAGTTGGGACAGAATATTATAATAGCGGTAATTGACTATAATGTATATCGTTAGTTATATATAGTAGAATTAAATTAAAATATAATAAAGGTGAAGAAAAATTGATGTTGCTCTGTGTGGTGTGAGAGCAACTCCAATGGCTGCATGAGTGGCGACAAAACGCAATTTCTATTTTCTTTCTGCAGATAACTATTTTTTTTTTGTCTTGATCAATTTGTAAATTTAATTCAAAGTCAATTCTTAATTATCATGATGCTACATATGTATATTCACTTATTTAATAAATAAAAATATAATATATTTATAAATATCTAAAATAGGATAAATTTGACAATACATTCACAAGAACATACAAACATAATGACATTATATTATTATTTACACTTCACAATGACACTAAATACAATAACATAAATTAAACCACTACTGATCGATCTTAATTGTGATCGATCTTAATTTCGTTAGGAAAATAAATGCACGATGAATACAAGAGATTTACGTGGTTAATCTTTGAATTAGATCTCGCCCACTCGAGCAAGAGAGTGTATGCGTGTTGATAATATGAGCGGCGATTACAAAGAGTGTAGATGATCTTTTCCGTCTAATCTAGCCTCTATTTATACACGATTATATCGACCTAGATCTCAAACCGAGATCTTCTAAATAGGATCTTAATTCGAGATTTTCTAAATATGATTCTTTTAGATGTGTCTCAATCTTCTCGCTCCACTTGTGATTTGGGTTGCAACCGACTAGGAGTCTTCTTGGCCGAACTCGTGAAGTCGAGCTTAATGTCTGGGCCAATTTATATTGGGCCCGATGCTTTGGCCTAGTGGTTGGGCCGTATCCTATCAACTACCATAATCTTAAAATTGTCCCTAAACATTTGAAAATATTATTTTCACTGACTATTATTCTCTTTTCGATATGATTCTTGCTTTTCCTTTTAAAATACTGCATCGAATATTATGTATTTCTATCATTTCAATTTTATTATATAGCTTTCCTTCGAGCCTCTTTATTATCTTTAGTCCTTCAATCTTTTGCATTTGTAGTTGCATAGTGTCATGAATAGAGTTTCACCGATTTTTATGTAAATTTAGTTACATCAAAAATTTCTTATCAGTTAGATAGTTTTCATATCTATATTATATATGTGTTATCTAAAAAGAAAAATTACAAAATTAATAAAATACTATATTATACATGTGGACAATTTTGACATTTATATTATAAAATGAGTATTTTCATATATTAAACTTATTTTTATGAAGAGCAAACTTAAATACTCATTTTATCAAAGTGTGTCACTACAAAATGCGATCGATCGTGACGGAAAATTCCGTCATAAAACTCTGTCGATCCGTCGCTAAAATGGATTAGCGAGTTTTGACGAATAAAGGGTCGCCGAAACCCGGTAGGCAAAGGTATAGCGACGGAATTACGTCCGTCGCTAAATTATAGCGATTTTAACAATGACGGAAAATTCGGCCGTTAATCCACGACCTCTCGAATGGTCGCCCGATACTAAACCGTCGTTAATGAGATGCTAATCCGTCGAAGTTAGCGACGGATTAACGACGCACATAGGCCGTAGCTAAATAATACCGCCGCAACTCCGTCGTTATTCGACGCCGAATCCGTATACGATCCGTCAGCTAATTAGCGACGGACACCGTCCGCCGCTAAAGTTATAATTTTTTAAAATTTTACGTAACAACACCGTCAGAACCGTCAGAATCCATCGCCATCCGTCGCAGTCCGCCGCTAGTTCTGCTTGGTTCGCTTATTTCACGTTGTTAATCCGTCGAGGTCCGCCGCAGTCCGTCGCTAGATAAGAAAAATCGACAGCTTCAATTTGTATTTTGACGACCACGTTTTCAAACAACCCAAACAAACCAATTCCATCCAATTCAATCTATACAATCCAAACTATCCAAACAACCAATTCCATCAAATTCAATTCATACAAAGCAATTCAATCCAAACAAAACAATTCAATCCAAAATAAACCAATTCAATCCATACAATACAAACTATCAAAATAAACCAATTCAATCCAAAAATCAGAATATCCAAACAATCCCATAAAGAAACAATTTAAATCATGCGATAAGTTAACAAATTCATAATACAACACGAATATGTCGGGTGAGGAAACGGAGCTCATATCACGGGGGGAGAAACGGAGCGGCCATGAAGCGCTCTAGGCCTCTGCCGAGCCAGACTGAGCTCGAATCTGTTTACACGCTATCTCGGCTCGCCTCACCAGATTCGGCCTCAGATGCGGTGCCGCCGCCTTTCGACTCAATCGGACCTCAGATGCTTGGCTCGATTTCCATCCGCCTCCGGATCCAATAGTCGTTGTTGATAAGCTATGGAATCAACAGCCGGGCACTCTCCACCGAGCGAGACGACGCCGCTCTGCATGTATGTCCGTGATAGAGAACCAGCCCAAACATCCTATTCTTTTTCTTTGAGGAGCTCCCAAGGACATTTTGAGAATTTGAGTCCTATCAATTTCGGCGCCTCATCACTCCCCCGATTTGCTCAATCGATCACATGTTCCTCAACCTGCCTCGTAATATAATTTCATACAATTATTATTTAATTAAATGTTCGTTGTTGCGCTAACGAATATACTTATCGCGATACTCGAGCTTTCCCATCTCAGATAGCTCCCCCGCTTGGTGGTATGATACTCGAATACATCACACCGACATCTTCTATGGCTACTACACGCCTCTCGCCTATAAATAAGTCAAACAAATTAAATAATTAACAAGTATCACGATTCTTAAATAATTTTACTATATCTAAAACTTCAAAGTACTCACAATCTCTCGTGATACCGAATGCAGAGCGTGAGCCACCCCGATGCTTGACTATCCCAACCCTCGCCATCCGGCTCGGACATCCTGCTGTGCGGGCCTTGCCGCTTCTCTTGGACGTCCGTCCGAGCCCAATATGCCTTCCAATTATCCCAATCTCGCTCGGGGATAAATGGAGGTGGGTCACGAAGTCCTTCGCCGCTTGATCTTGTGAACAAGATCTTTATAGCTTCGGCCCTTGCGCATCAAGAGGAATAGACCAGGCATCATCCATCGTATCATCCCAATAAAAATATTTCGTAAAAATATATGATTAGAATATGCAAAGGTCAAATCATAAATGACTTCGTATAAACAACACAAACCTTGAATTCATCGAATAAATCGCTTGAACTCTTGAGGCACCAATTTCCAATTGAAGCCGTTGCCAGATTCATGAATCTGGAATGACTCCGTAATCACGCGGGCTATATCATTGCTCGGACATAAAATGCTACAATTTACGTAAAATAAAGACATTAGAATGTTAAAATTTATTTAAACCGAGACATACAAGAGATAACGTCATACCCATTCACAATGGCTATCTTCTTCATCCCCTCTAGACGGCACTCCACCATCGCTCGGGGGGGGGTCAGGAGACAATGCTCCATGCCTTCTTCTAGGTGGCGGTGTAGGCGACTGGTGTATGATCCCGAGTGCCTCCTACGTGATGACATCGCAAACAAAGGTAAACAATGTTGTATTAAAAATTCACAAATAATACATATCATAACGTTTTGTGTGCATACTAGTGATAATTATCGTCGTCGTCATTTGAACTCTTGTGTGCATACTTAAAAATGCTATAAATTCACAAATAATGCATATCATAACGTTTTGTGTGCATACAAAAAAATGCTATAAATTCAAACCATATTCATCGCCGTCGTCATCATCATCCAATGTATGATTGTTTTCGACTCGACAATTCAACTTCATCATCCTCATTATCGATGTCTCTTCAATGTCTATGAGTGTACCGTCAGATGAACTAGTGTCGTGTCCTCATCCACAACGACATTAGTAATCGAACCTAATGCATCCTCTTGAAAGGGAGGTACTATCGATCAGAGCTCTCATCCGAGACTTCCACATTAGATCGAGCTTTAATTTTGCATACTTCCCACCACTCTTTCATAGATTGTTTTAAACTTCGATATGCACAATAGTATACTTGAATGGCTTGATTGGCGAGGATAAACTGTTCGAACTTGTTATATCTTCTCGTATGATTTACGAAACCAACTTGTACTCGGAATGAATTGATAACCCTAATCGTGAAGGATCAAACCACTCGCATCTAAACAATGTTGTGGTCTTCGTTGGTAGCCCAGATATTCCAACTCACAAACCTCCAATAATCGACCATAAAATCGAGTTCTTGCGTATCATACCATAAGTTTCACCTTTAATGCACACTCCACTATTCATAGTTGATCTTTGTGACCCATGTTCTAAAGTGTGAAATTTGTAACCATTTATATAATACCGGTGCGTCTTAATTAGAGTGAAGGCCCTTTGGCAAGAGACAATATGAACGGATTCACAATGTTATTAGTATGATCTTTGACCTATTAATTGTAAAAAACGATTAGAATGATCGACTAAACGTATATATTAAATATTTTCTACTAATAATCATCGAACACTCACATATGCCTCAAACCAAAACGGAAGCCTCTTTCAATCGACCTTTGAATATCCGAGCTAGAGATAAGTGGATTTGATCTTTCACATCTTGATGAATAAACTACATCAACATATATTTAAGATCCTAGTTACTAATAACAATAATAATAATAATAATAATAATAATAATTAACAATGAATTTAAGAAAAACACGACACTTACGCCATGTAAATGTTCGCAACTTCAACACAGTTGAGCAACACGATAAACGAAAAGATCATATTCTCTACTATCTAAAAATATCTTGTTGACATATTTCCAAAAGGTCGCCATCTTGCTTGAAGATTTGAAGATATCTGGATAGTCTTCGTGCCTAATCTCCACTTGACCATGATGCAATCTCAACTTCGTTCTTACGTGATCATCAAAATAATACGAGCAAAATGTCGATGCTTCTTCTACTAAGTAAGCATTGCGATAGAACCTCAACCACGGCTTTATTTCGACGTTGTTCTTCAACTTACGTAAGTATCTACAAAATTTAGAACGTTGTTCTTCAATATATATATATGTGTGATAATGTACGAGCAAGACCTTTCAAATGGATACATCCATCGGATTGAATGCACTGCAATACGGGCTTCATCGCCTAGATGAACCGGAAGATGTTCCATGGAGTCAAGAAACTAGGGAAAAATGCGCTCAAGCTTGCATAAAATCACCGGAATATTTTCTTGGAGCCCGCATGCATCATCAAGCCCTATGTTTCGAGAAGTTAAATCTTTGAAGAATAAAGATAATTACATTACTGACTTTCCAAACATTTGGTGGGAGAAGTTCTCAAAATGCATCGGTAGAATTCACGCATGAAAATGTGACGACCATGACTCTTCATCCCAAACATCTTGGTTTTGTGTCTACACATCTACCCATGTTCAAAACGCACCCATCTCGAAATCTTAAACCTCTTACCCACTCACATAAGACTTTTTCTCACGATTGTCAAGTGTATAAAGCCTTTGGATATTTTCTGTTGATTCATTCATCGTCAACTCGTGCATAGCAAGATAAATTAAGTTCTTCTCTAGATTTGCTCGTATCTTTGTCTTCCTCGACATTCATGATCGTGTTGAAGACATTATCGAACACATTCTTTTCTATGTGCATGACATCCAAATTATGCCGAATCAAAAGAGAACTCGAGAAGGTAGATCCCGTAAAATACTTATTTTCTTCCATCCAGCCCAAACCGCTTGGATATTTCGCTATTTATTTCATCACCGCCAATCTACGCTACTTGAGACTAGTCCCATACCCATATTAGTGATGTAAGCTCATCTCCGATCGCGCTTCGGTGGATCGTTAATAATCACCGTGTTCTTTCTCAAACCTCTTCGATCCCTTCGAAATGGGTGATTAGGAGCTAGAAATTTACGATGGTTATCAAAGCATGACCGCTACCACTTTTAGCTAAAATAAAAGCATCGGATACTCCATGCAAAGGCGGGCAAGCTAATCTTCCATTGTACTCCATCCGCACAACATAGAGTACGCGGGAAGTCACTAATTGTCCAAAGTAATGCGTGCATTTGAAAATTTCGCTCAACGATACATCATAAGTAAGAACGCCGTCATCCCACAAATCTATTAACTCGCTATCAATGGTTGCAGAACACATCAATCTTCTCCTTCGGATTACGCGGTCCCGCACTAAGATCGTAAGAAACATGTATTGCTCCTTCATACACGCCACGGGGAAGATTATAAGGGTCAAGATAACGGACATGATGAATATTGCTTTCCGATTGATCGAATGGCTGAAAACCGTCGGTTGAGAGTCCCAATCGCACGTTACTAATTTCGATGCAAATAAGGAAACTTCGTGTTCAAATGTTTCCATGCAATTGAGTTCGCCGGATGACGATGACCCCATCATCGACCGACGATGCATGCCAACGATATTTTCATTGTAGCATTGGATGCATACAATCTCGTAGTCGAGGAGTTAGAGGAAAATAATACATCTTTTATATGCTACTTGTGCTTTCCGTCGACTTCCACCACTCGGTATTGCTATTGAAACGATGATGGTTACAATTTGCACTCGTCAATTCGAATCTTCGCCAATAAATCATGCAATTAAATGGACAACAATCAATTTTGTGTACGGCAACCCCATGCCACGCAACAATCTCTTCGTCTTTGTAGAAGTCATCAGCACGCAATTTCCATCTGGATGCGACTCTTTCATCGCCTCGATATTTGATCAAACCCTTCTCGAGAATGTTGTTCTCTCGCTTCCAACTCGTAAGTCGAGCCACAATGACAACTGTGTGTGATCCGAGCAACCCGCCACAAAGGTTTATCAAAGATTCAACATGTTCAACATAAGTTGTACAATATAAACTAATTATACACTCATAAGTTTATTGAGTGGAGTGAGCAAATCTTACTTATAATTATTGGTTATTTATCTACGAGGCAACATAAACCCTAATTCAAGTTTCATATACTTAACCTTAACCTAAAAATGAAGTGTGCAAATCTTACTTATAAAACATCTTATTCTAATAAAATTTCGGCAGAGTAAGTTTTATAAAATTAATCGCCGTTTCATTCCCAATTCAACCAAACTTCACCAAATCATCACCATACAACTGAAAACATCTTATTCATATACATGACCTTAAACTAATTAAGCATGAAATGAGCAAAAGACACTTATAAAACATCTTATTCATATAACAATTCTAACAAAATTTCGGCAGAGTAAGTTTTATAAAATTAATCGCCATTTGATTTCCAATTCAACCAAACTCAATGTATAATTACGTGAAAGTAATGTGGATGATTCCAGAAGGGAATCATTTCATGCTGATAGTCACGTTGTAGCAATGTAATTATAAGGTCTGTATATGTTGATTAATTATTTAATTATATTAAACTAAGCTAGATTGAATAGAATATTTATTTTTAAAATATATAAGATAAAGTAATAAATAAACATAATCTAAAGTCTGAAAATTGGAATGCACTCGAGTGTGCCTCAACTTTATTCGACTTGGTGCTTAAGAATTATTTAGATTTTTTGTGATGCACTTTCTTTTGTGTAATGGGAACTCACACCTGCTACATTTGGTACGCAATGAGTAAATTCATACTCTTATGCAATAGTTTGCAAATTATTCAAGAAGGTTAAACCATATATGAAGAACAAAATGTAATAGATTTAAACTTATACGAGACATACTCTCACAGTATTTAAATGTATGATACTTCCGCTTTAATCAAATCCTAATTGTTATTAATAGAACCTAATAAAGGACTTATAAATTTAATTGATGATTAATGAACCTTAATTACATCAATACCGTATATCCAAATGTACACAATTTTTGTTAATCTATAATATTTATGGAATTCTAACCCAAAACCTTTTACTTATACCCAATCTTCCACTAAGAGAACTTCATGTGATACAATTTTTCCTCATTTTCATGGGTTATAAATAAAAGTGGGTGCATTTTGATTTTACAAATTATAGCAACAAGCAAACTCATACAATTTTGAAACTTATAAAACATCTTATTCATATAATAATTCTAACAAAATTTCGCAGAGTAAGTTTTATAAAATTAATCGCCATTTGATTCCCAATTCAATCAAACTCATTCAAATTTCACCAAATCATCACCATATGCCTAATTATACACTTAACAACTCAAAACATCTCACTAAATGATGAATTTATCATCCCAATTCACATCCAAGCTTATCAATTTCACAAGCCCAAATCACAAGACTAATATTCAATGTATCATTTTCACTATCAATTCGGTAAACTCAATTCAATTTTCACTATCAATTCAATGCATCATATATAATATTTTCACCATCAATTCAATACATCATATAATTTTCACTAATCAATTCAATGCATCATATACAATATTTTCAATAAAATCAACAAATATATAACAAAATAAAAAAAAAAGAAATATAAATAAAAACCCAAACAAACCAACCCGGACTGACGACTACGAGGCGGGGCAATGAGGGGGGCAGGCAGGCGCGGGGAGGGAGGGAGGGATGGACGGCAGATGTGGCAGGGCTCGGTGAGGTGGGGTGGGGTGGTCATTTGGGGCAGGGGGGGTGGGAGGTGGGGGCGGCGGGACATGACGGCGCAGCAGCAGCAGGGCTGGGCTGGGGTGGGGTGGGGTAGGGGCTGGGGTGGGGTGGGGCGGGGCTAGGCACGGGTGGGGTCGGGGGTGGGCGGCATGGCGGGAGGGTGCAGTGCATGGGGTGGGGTATGGGTGAGGTGGGGTTGGTTGGGGTGGGTGTCGCGTGAGGCTAGGCGGGCACGCGGCGGGCGGCGGGAGATCGAGCAAGGCGGCGGTGGGGGGTTTGCACGGCGGGCGACGAGGGGTTGGGTTGGGGAGGAGGGAGGAGGGAGGGAGGTTTCGTGGATCCGATATGAAGGTGGGAAGAAATCCCGTCATTATTAAACTTTTAGCGGCGGATTAGCGGCGGAATAGTCCGTCGTTATATTTAAAATATCGTAACGACGGATTAACGGCGGAATAATGGATTTAACGACGGAATAATTTAACGACGGACACGTATCCGCCGTTAATTAACGCATGTAATATAAAAAATAAAAGATTTTACATTAACGACGGAATGAATTCGTCGTTAAATTAGAGACTATTTTACGACGGACATTCCATCGCTATTATTATTGGGAATAAATAAAATCGTAATTAAAATTAACGAGGATTGTATCCGTCGTTAAAATAAATTTAAAAAATTAGAAATAATTCGATTTTTAACGACGGCTTAGCTTACGAATTGGTTAATTCAATTAAAAATAACAAAAAATTAATTTTAACGACGGACACTATCCGTCGTTAAATTTAACGACGCAATAGAGACGAAAATGCCGTCGTTAAAACTTCGCGAGAATTCCCGCCATGATACGTCACGATCCGTCGCAAAAAAAATCCGTCGTCAATCCGTCACGATTCACGACCCGCATTATGAACGTCGTTAATCCGTCACGATTCACGACCCGCATTTTATCCGTCGCTGATCGGCTGTATTTTTGTAGTGTGTAAGTCTATAACCAATTTTAAAATTTGGTATACTCCATGTCTATTTTATTAATTTAATGTATTTTTGAATGAAATGTGATGTGATTATGATATCATTGTGTTTTTTATATTAAAATCAGTACATTTTGAAGTTTGAAATGGAATTTGAAGTCTCCGATCGATCGCAGAGATTCTTCAGCTTATTGACTTAAAATACATTAAAATAATAAAATAAATATGAAGTATAGTAAATTTTTAAAATAGATATAAAGGATACACACTTATAAAAAATATATATGTCTATGTAATTTCTCTATTTGTATTATGTATAATCTTAATTCACTTTACAATAAAATGAATTATCGAATTTCTGGACGATGTTCGTTTCTCGGAAAATTCCCACTTTCACACTCTGAAATTGACACTTTGTCTCTGTTATTTCAAAATAAGGCACGTGGATAATGATGAACGGGTTAAAGTCAAAATACTGATTATTATTTTGCTTTAAATTTATTCCTTTCATCTTTCAAATCTATTACAAAAAATCTTTAATACAGATTTTAATAAAAAATTATTGAATGTATTATAAGTAAAATAAGTGTTTCATAATAGTGTAATATTAAATTAATTAGTAGTGAATCATAGGTGGTAAAATATGTAAATAAATGGATTGTTGAGGATAAAAAAGAGAAACAATAGTGAACCATGAGTCATAAAAAGTGTAAATAAGTGATATTATTGAGGGTAATAAGTTGATAATATAGTTATCATAAAAGGATAGGAAGTAAATTAGGGAACATCCCAAAAAGAAAAACTAGAAAAAGAATTAGAGGAAGAATGGAATATTTTATATCGTCCTATTTTTTTTTATCTTGTTTTATTCAATAAAATGTAACCTACGCTGGGTTAGTTATTTAGAGTCATTTCATCCATTATCAAATTTCATCTTATAATTTCACGGCCAAAAGAAAAATTAAATAGAAGAAGCATCTGGTACGTCCAATCTAGTAAAAAATTGGACAAGTATCATTATAAATCTCAAATAATTTTGACACTATCAATTACATTTTAAAATATTAAAATTTGTTTGTTTAAATCTTGAACTATCAATTTTGTATTAATTGTATCATTCAGATATTTTTCGGTTTCAAATATTGATGTGGTGGCAATTTTCACAATTTATTTAACAATTTTTTTGAAATTTTTACATGAAACAAACAACATTGTCGAATTGTTAAATACATTGTTGTAATCTGGCGAGCTGCATCAATTTTCCGGAGTAAAAAATGGATAGAAGCACGATTGATACAAATCGATAGTTCATAATTTTTTAAAAATATTTTCGAAACTTTAAGATATAATTAATTATGTTAAAATAATTTGTGAATAAATATTTATCCAATTTTTTTAAATTAAAGTCATTTATTATTTACAAGTGTTCTTATGTACATTCAAAAAAACAGTGTTTTTACTTATTACGTGTTTATGCAAAGAACTCTAGTGTCAAGTTTGTCCGTACACGCTATATTATTTACTTCTTATATAAATACGAATTATATATCCGATTTTTATTCAATCAGCGAAATACAATTCAAATCTTCTAGACGGACTAGATGAAAGAATAAATACATACACGCTATAAATTGCACATCGATAGGATCCCAAATTTACGACCGTACCGTGCCAGATAAAGTTGCGAATGAACACGATTTAGTATTTGACTTTTTTTTTAATCTCTGAAATTACCCAATCAACAAAAAATGACTTTGGATAGGACAAAGCAGAAACACAGGGTAAGAGTACTGATGGAGAAAGTCGTCCCCACCAGAGTTGCTGTCACTTATGTAATTCAAAGCAAGTACTATAAATGTATTACGAATTTCAAATTTCATTCATTGAAAAATGAGATATAAAGACTAATTCATATTAGATTGATTTTAAGATCGAGGGGCCTATGTGATGAGCAAGCCCTTCTTCAATATTTTCTTTTTCATGTTCGATTACATTTTTATAATATAATTACCAACAAAATTATAAATATGTTACTAAAATATGAGTTTTGATATGAATATTAACCTATTTTACATGAAACGTCTCATATTAGACTCGGATCCTATTTTCGAGTAATTATATTGATTTTCTTCACCATCATGCACAAGTATCATATTTACTCGATTCCACCGAGTGTGTGTAGTCTCATCATGTGTGAATAATTTATAGATTTATGTTTTAATTGGAATGATCAAAATTGTAGTTGTGATAAGAAATATATTATCTTTTCTTTTCTATAATTGAAATTTGAATTGAGACGGATCTTGATTTGTTTTATGATGAGACGATTTCACACAATACTTATTTTTCGAATAGTTTTCTAAAGTACATTTAATCATCACGCCCAAATTTCATATTACTTTGTTCCACTTAGTGTGTATCTCGTCATGTATAATTTATTTGTATATTTTTCTTATTGAATTATCGAATTTGTACCAATGATTAGAAATATTTTGTCGTTTTTCATTTTTTTTTTAAATAAAGAGGAAATGTGATATACAATAAAGGTTATTTGATTCTCATGTTAATAATTGCATGATGAGGAAGGCGGCTAAAGATATTTGAAGAGTGAAAGGTTGGAAAGTATAGACTAAAAAATATGAGGATTAGGAGACATTCTCAACCAAAAGTTTAGGCTAAAGTCTTTATCTACCCTTTATTTATTTGTTTTTAATCCAACAAATATTTTATATATATATAGATTAGGATGATTGATTTTTTCCCTACATTTTTCTATAAGTAGAGGTACATTCCTATGAGCTCTTTCTCATCGTACATTATCACAAAAACTAATAATTGTATTCATAACAACAGATACTTCTATTCACAATTATCACTTTTATTCATAACAAAAATCATTTTTATTTATAATAATTATCATTTTTATTCATAAAGACTGTCACTTTTTGCTGAGCATATGATAACAGAAAGCTCGTACAAGTTTTTTTCCATTAAGTAACATATATTATAAGATGTTGATAATTACCAATCCGATTATGTTTGCTTTTCAATATGCTATTAAGATTGCTCTTATTATAATATAGAACGACATTTAAAGCGATTATTAAAATATTGGCAAATAATCACAATTATGATTATGGAAAATAATGGCAGTATATTATGTACCCATCCTCTACTATAAAGATTTCTAACTTT
The DNA here is from genome assembly GCA_036937905.1 of Salvia rosmarinus. NCBI lineage: Eukaryota > Viridiplantae > Streptophyta > Magnoliopsida > Lamiales > Lamiaceae > Salvia > Salvia rosmarinus. Next base: position 65,225 of record JAODLM010000169.1, read on the forward strand.
CTACACAGTCATACTAGCAATATATAATAAGGGCTCGTTTGTTAGGTAGTATGAATAAGACATGATATGTATAAGTAGGATGTACTTTTACTATATATGGTATCAATACTATGTCTACTTGCAAGTAGGGATGTCAATGGGTGGGTTTTACCCGGATCAGAACCAATAAATAAGTAATGATTCTGGTTCTGGAACCGACCCATTAGACACTGGATCCGGACCATCAACTATAGGTCTTAAGCGGTCCGGATCTGAGTGGGTCTAGAACTAGAACTGGACCAGAACCGTACAAGAACCAGAACTAAAACCGAAACCGTTGCTTTATAATTTAATGTGTTATGAGTGATTTTGAATCGATATGGATATTAGCTCATTGACAAGCCTATTTAAACTTAGGTTTGTCAATAGACGAGTTTTACTCGGACCAGAACCAATAAATAAGTATTGGTTTTGGAACTAGATCCAAACCGGACCGGACCATCAAACTATGGATCAAACGGTTCGGGTCAAAGCGGTCCGGACCTAACCGTAACCGTAACCGTAACCGTAACCGCTTAAAATTTAATGGGTTTTGAACGGTTCTGGATCGATATGGGTAAAACCCACCCATTGACATCCATATTTACAAGTATAAAAATATTTGTAATATATAATGTATTTTCAAATTATTAAAATTGCATATTACCTTTTTCCCCCTAAAATGTCATTTTTTATTCCCACGGGTCTTAAGGAAACATTTGTGAGAACCTTATTAGATTGCAGAAGATTAGTTGTTATCTTCTTCGAACAATCATCGCTATCTTTCAACTTCCTTATACTTTATATAAATTTTAGTTTGATTTGATAGTAAAAATCGATGGAGTATACATATATCAATGCAGAAATTGGAGTCAACTAAAAAAAAAAGAAGAAATTGTAAAAATTGGAGTTATACATTTATCCACCTTTTCAGGCCACACAGAATAAACCAAGAAGTTATTAGATTCAGTTTTGGTTATATGTCAATACAGAAATTGCAAGAGAAGTAAATAAAAATATGCTGCAACTAATAAGAATTGACAGGCTTCAGGGAGAAGAAAAATAAAAAAAACAAAATGAAACTTAAGGAAAAAAAGAATAAACCAATCGAAATAAATAATAAATAATCAAAGAAAGAGATGAACCTCTGAAAACGATGAGAGAGAAGAAAGTGATTGCAAGATCGCGGAAGAATGATATTTTTGATCCATTTTAATTGATATGGTTGGGATAGTTTAGTCTAAAACTTGTTATAATAATTTATGTTAAAGGTGGATACATTATCACACATACGTTAATAGATAATGGGTCTTAGGTAGAAATTGTCGATTGCACGGCCGTTATCGCGTCGACGCGATAACGATACGATCCGATAAAGCCAAACACGAACACTAATTAAGGATCCGTCTCGACACTAACACGAACACGAACATGACACAAAATATACTGACACGGACACGAACACGAATATGACACGATTTTTTTCGTGTTGACACGACATGACACGAAACGATAAATTTAAATCAAAATTAGAAGTTACACGAATGCAACACGAAAATGATCAAGTTACACGAACACAACACAGATCCGGCACGAACACGATACGAAATTATCGTGTCCTTACCGTGTCGATATGATAAGGACACGAACACGATAAGGCTGAACACTAACCCGTTAATTTCGTGCATGTTCGTGTCGTGTTCTCGTATCGTGTCGAAAATTATCAGCCACAGTCTTAGGTTTATCAAGAGAATTGATTTTGAACCAAATAAGATATTAGGTGTCATAGCCCATAGGTATCTATCACAATTTTAGTATGCATATCAAACAAGCTTTAAAAGGTATTTGGTTTGATTGATAAAATAATCCAATTAAATCATATATTTGGTTTGAATGATTGAGTATGTGATTAATAACTTCATCGTGCTCCAATCACTTATTGGAAGATAATTAATTACTCCAAGTTTGGATTAGTTGTTTAATTACCATTTGATATATAATACAAAATTTCAAAAATACTCTCATTAAAATTGATTTTGGTCCATTTTGTCCTCAAATTTTGTGCTTTTGCTACACTAAGGCCTCGCTTGATAGTGGATTCAAGATAGATCCCTATCCCATTAGATAGATAGCAAACAAGATTGGTAGGATGATTGCTCGTTTGGTACATATGTTACATAAGCTATATAACGTATGTAACTGCTTGGTATACCGATCTACGCATAGATTAAGAGGTAAATGACCCTATTACCCTCCAACTTTGGCATCGGTCGTCATCATTACCTTCTTCGAAAATTGATCCGCACCTCCCTCTCTGTCTCTCGCCAGTACCGGAGACGAAGCCATTCGCGGGATTACGATCGATCCGTTCAAAGCAAAGGTCGCGTGATTCTGAATTGCGGGACGCGCGACGTGGGAGAAAGCTGCGAAGGATTTTGAAGAAGGCGGAGAACGATGGTGAATGTGGGGGAGCTGCGTGGAGCGGAAGATATACGGAAGGATGGGAGCGTGATAATGGAGGAGACGTTGAAGGCGATGCATAAGGTGTTTCCCAATGAGGTTTCGGTCGAGCCTCGATAATCGGAAGGACGAAAGCGTTGCAGACCGACGGGAGGAATGTCGGACGCCGGCGAGTGGAGGAAGAGGTTGCAGCGCCGTTGAAGGCCTATGTTGATATGTGGAAACCTTACGGAAGAAGTGTAAATTGCGATGGATATATATTCTTGGTTGAGTATGCATGTTAGGTGTTTGATAAAATGCTTCACAAAATTTGAATTTTCGGTAGTTTGTCAATTCTTCCGAAATAGTCCAACAACTTGTAAAACTTACAAATTACACTAATTGCGGGAATGGGGCTGCTGAAACGCAATAGATGAAAGATGTGATTTCACGGGTTAATTTGCAAGGAGGCTAGGGCACCAAGGGCATTCTTTCGAATGGAGAGAGAAATGTTTGTTGCATCTCTCAGTTGTCGTATGCAGATCAGTCAAGGATATTTTGGTAAAATTGATCCCATATCTAAGACATACTGTGCAGATTGGATACAAGAATGGGGGTTTATACAGGATACACAATCCAAAGCGATACAATAATTACGAACGGGCTTGAGATGAATCACGGGCTCGTGAGATAACACATCTCACGTACCAAACAAGCAGATCAGTCAAGATAGGTACCCTATCCAGACCCTATCTCACGTACCAAACGAGGCCTGAAAGGGTAATTTTAGTATTATAAATAAATTCTTTATTTTATCCTACACCAAAATCGATCAATCTAAAGACAAAATAAAATAATATAATCATATTGTTGGAAAAGTGTGTACGAAAAGATGCAGAACTTGCGGACGACACAACTTGAAAAGAAATGTAGAATGAGAAGATCAAACTAACAATGAACTTAAAACAGACGTAAATACAATAAAAAACCGTAAATAGATGCCGAGTCGAGGAGGCCTCTTTCCGCAAGACGAGATACACCCGGTAGTGCTCTCGGTTCGCGCGATCGTCCCCAAAGATGAAACGGCGTCTGTCGAGGTGGCAAGACCGCAAACCAACGAGCTCCGTGAACCGGACGGAGGCGAGGACGAGCTTGACACTAAAATGTATGCAGAGAGTGCTTTGAATGCCGGAATGCAGATTAGCGATGAGGTGACTAATGCCGGGAGACATGTCCTATTTATAGGCGCCGTCCCGCCTGTGAGCATCTTTGAGTCAACACCGCATTGATGTCGGGTGTTACGGAGTTATGTTCCCATCGAGTGCAGAGGGTTACGCGGCGGTTTCGGGAGACAACGTGCCCACGCTTCCCACAGAGCCATCATGTCGAACGTTACCGGCAGCTACAATGAATCGACAATGCGTGCGCCCGTGTTCATTGGACGATCCGACGCCTCTTCTAGTGCACGCAGCACCCAACGGATTGGGCTACACGAGTTGGGCCCCGGACCAACTCTATCGCACAACAGCCCAACGGATTGGGCTACACGAGTCGGGCCCTGACCAACTCCATCTTTGGCTCGATCAAACATTGATCCAAAATATAGGGCAATGGGCCACTAACCAAGCCCACGAAGCAAGCCCGAACAGCCCAAAGAATGCCCAAAGATCACCCAAAACCAATTGCCAAGATCCAAGATCCAAGATCCACGATCCACGATCCACGGATCACGGACCACGGAACCGGAACCAAACCGAAATCGAACCGAGCCGAGCGGGCCGGGCGCGGGCGCTGGCTCCGGGCGCCAGCACCGTGCACCGCATCGGGCTCGGGCGGGCGGACGGCGGCGGCAGGACGCGTGAGCTTTCCAGCCCATCACTAGTGCACATAATTATACTAAGTGTTCAATGAACCACTTATATAGACAATTAATGAAGGTACATTAATCAATGTGGGATAAGAATTAATTAATCCATGCTTATCCCCTTAATCACATAACTCCATGTTTAAGTGACCAACTTTGATCCATTATTTCTCCCTCACCGAAAATCGGATTTGAGAATATGAATACACCACGATCATCTACTCAAAACGTAGATCGATCCTATGCCGTTTAATTTCACAAAATTAAACGTTACGTCACTCAAAATCTTGGTCAAAGTAGCTTCCTGGCAACTTGACCACATATATAAAATATATATATATGAGCGTGATTTCAACAATCCCCCACATGAGTGAAAATAGCCATATGCATGTATGCAGACATGACTCGCCCTCAAGAGATGTTAAAATATTTGGACAGTGGTTTATGGCCTGAACCTTCCATAGTTAGTACCATCGAGTACACAGCGGATTAGTGGACACGATGCCTGAACTATTCCCCACAACGTGCATCGAGACAATGGTATTAACACTTTAACACCTTAACCTCATCCGCTCTCACGCTTGATTCCATTTGGCCATGGACATCCACTTTGGATTCATAAGTGTTTTGTTTGAAGCGCCCCACTGCACTTACATAGGTGATTCTTTACCGAGTATCTTGCCATACTCAACCTCATCGAGGTATCTTAGAATCATTAAGAGTCAACGACTCAACCTCACCACTAGCAAGTTTTCAACACTCGCTTGCTTTCTAGGAACAGACTAACTCGAGTGTTTACACAAACTTATAGCTTAGTTCTCCCATTGAACCAAGTTCTTGGGATCTCCGGTCATCATGGTTGGGTTACCACTATGATTGTTCTTAAGATGTGGATTTTAATCCCATTCCTCTAAGAACTTAAACATTTGATCCCGCTCAACCATTTGGTTAATCTGATGCGCCAGATTATCTATCGACTTGACATAGTCAATCGATATAACCCCACTTGAGATCAAATGCCTCACGGTATTATGTCGCCGACGATATGTCGAGACTTACCATTATACAAACCATTTTTCGCCTTCCAATAGCCGCTTGGCTATCACAAATGAATCATCACCGGTGGCATGTGTTTAGACCAACATGGAATATCTTCCAAAAATTACTGAGCCACTCGGCTTCTCACCAAGCTTTATCCAAAGCTATGAATTACGATTCCATGGTGGATCGGGCTATACACGCCCTGCTTCATGGAGCTCCAAGAAACAAGACCTCCCAATCGTGAACACGCACTCACTTGTAGAAAGTGAATCTTTCGTGTCGATATCCAATTGGCATCACAAAGCATTCTTCAAGCACCGGGATATCTCGTGAATGCAGCCCATGATTTTGAGTATACTTCAAGTACCTCAAAACTCTCACTAGAGCCTTCCAATGCTCCTTGCTCGATTGCTCGTAACGACTCAATTTGTTCACAACAAGCTATGTCGGGTCGGGTGCAATTTGTAATATACATCAAACACCGATGACCTTAGCATAGTCTTCTTGTCCAACGGGTTCACCCTCGTTTACTCAAGTGAACATTGAGCTCCAATGGGTCTTAGCAGCAAACCGTCAAACGCGTTGAATTTCTTAAGTACTTTCTCAACGTAGTGAGATTGTGTCAAGATAATTCCGTCTCGATCTTCTTAGAATATTGATTCCAAGAATCACATCGCCTAATCCCATGTCTTTCATGTCAAAATTTCTTTTAACATGCGCTTTGTGTCATTAATGACTGAGTATTGCTACCCATGATCAACATGTCATCTACATACGCACACACTATAACATAACCATTATCGTTGTTCTTAACATAGACACATTTGTCACACTCGTTGATCTTGAAACCATTTGCCAACATTACATTGTCAAATTTCAAGTGCCATTACAACGACGCTTGTTTCAAACCATATAGAGACTTCACGAAGTTTGCATACCGCCTCTCGACGTGTACAAATAAACCCTTCGGGTTGCTCTATATATACCTCATCCTCGAGGTCACCATTCAAAAATACTGCCTTAACGTCCATTTGATGAATCTCAAGATTGTGCAAAGCAAAGAATTGCTAGAAGCACCCTAATAGACGTAATCCTCGTCACAGTGAATAGGTATCAAAGAAATCGTACCACTCTCTCAAGATTATACTTTTCAATTGATCCATCTCGCTTGTACTTTCTTTTAAGGATCCATTTGCATCCTAAGTGGCTTACAACCTTCCGCAAATCAACCAGACCCAAGTGTGGTTTTGCGAATGGAATCAATCTCGCCAATGCACTCTCGCCGAGTATCCCGTCTCGCCGAGCATAGGCTACTTTGATCAAGTTGGTTCTTCGTCCAACATGAACGCAATATAGTCGTGACCAAAATCCTTTGGCGTTACGACTTCATCGCTTGCCTCGTCTCGGTTCGACCCTCCGGATCGCACTCGATCGCTATGCGATATCGGTTCTTCCTCCAAAGGTTTAGAACTCGAACTTCACCATCAACTCTATTGCTGAGTCGGCTTCACTTTTATCCTTGTCTTTACATGGATAAACACTTTCAAATAATATAGCATTCCTCGATTCAATCGCCGTCCCCACAAATATATATCGTACCGACCGACGTGGATCGAAACGATAGGCGCCGCTGCTGCATACCCAATAAAGATACAATTTATTGTTTTAGGTCCAATTGTAACTTGTTTAGAAGAGGCACCTCAACCTTCGCCAAACACCCCCACACTTTGAGATATTTGTACGATGGCTTTCTTCCTTTCCACAACTCGTAGCGAGTGACATCCTTACTCTTGGTGGAATTTTGTTCAAGATGTAGTTGGCTATCAAACAATTTTCCCCACAAGTTCGGGCAACCTCGAACTAATCAACAAAGCATTCATCATCTCCTTAAGTGTTCGATTTTTACGCTCAAAGAACGCCATTAGATTGAGGTGAATAAGAGTCTGTCGCTTGATGTATTATACCACTTTCGCTGCATAATGCCTCAAATGGAGCTACATATTCTCCCCTCTATCACTTCGAGCAGCCTTAATTCGACAAACTTAGTTGATTCTCGGCTTCGTTCTTCAAGTTTTTAAAGCTTCAATAGCCTCGCCTTTACTTCTTGAAGGTAAAGATAACAATATCTTATGTATACCATCAATAAACGTGATGAAGTACTTTTACCACCTCTAGTTTGTACAAACTTTAAATCACACACATCGGTGTGAATAAGTTCTAGAGGCTTAGTGTCTGCCTCACCGAATGAAACTAGAACTTAGCTTATTTGCTTCCACACAAACCTCACATTTCGCTTGTGTATTAACTTCATTTAACTTTAGTAAATCTAAATTTACTAATCTTTTATTGCATTTAGATTAACATGTCCTAATCTACAATGCTATAAATCGAGCACTCAACAAGTAAGAGAGGAAGTAGATGCATTTTCATTCATCATAATTTTGGTACATCACAAGACAACCATTATATTTAGTTTGAAAAGACCCCATGAGATAACCCTACCAAGAAACTTCCCAAACTTAGTCAAAACAAACTTGTCCGACTCAAAAACTAGTCTAAACCCCTTGTTAACTAGAATCGAGCCCGACACTAAATTCTTGCGAATGTCTGGGACATGCAGCACATCCTTCAACGTGATATCTACGCCGGACGACATCTTGAGTACCACATCACCAACTCCGGCAACCTCGGACGAAGCTTGGTTCCCCATGTTGAGCTTCCTCCCCTCAACAGCCTTGTAGGTGGAGAAACGTATCTTTTCGGCGCAGACATGCGCAGTCGTGCCAATGTCGATGAACCATCCACCTTGATTCTCGACGTGGTTGACTTCTTCGGTCACCACAGCAGCCAAGTCATCCTTGTCCCATTTGTCAAGTCCTTCTCGACAACGCTGATAACTTGCTTAGCCTTCTTCTTCAGTCGACGACGGTCACTTACTCGTGTGGCCTTGCTTGCCACAATTGTAATGATCCCGTCAAACTTACGGGCAACCACCTTCCCTTCGCTTTGTCTTCGACATCGACGAACACGCTTGTTGGAGGGACCGCCTCTCCAACAGTTGGCTCTCAGCATCGATCGCCTTCGCTTTTAAGTCTTGCTTCTTCACGCCGACTCGATGCGCAGCTTGACGATCAAGTCTTCAAGTGTCATATCCTTTCGCAGGCTTAAGGTAGACCTTAAAGTCTCTCCACCCGGGTAGCTTCATCATCGCAGCGACGACAAAGCCGTCTCAAACGGTGTGTTCTTCGCTTCAACCTCGTGTACAATGAGTTGAAACTCTTGCACTTGGTCCATGATCGGTCGAGAATCGACCATCTTGTAGTCCAAATATTCGCTACAATAAACTTCTTCGCACCGCATCATCACTACGGTATTTCTTTTCTAGCGCATCCCACATACATTGGATATCGTTAACAAAGATAAACACTATACAAACTATCTTCTAAACTACCAAGTATAAAGTTTTACAAAGATAGTCGCCAAGGCGCTTGATTGTCATATGTCGCTCTGACGTGAAAGTCCATCACTGCCCCGGGCGGCGGGCTCATCTTCCACCAAGAAATTGACGGCCTAACGTCGTGAGGTAGAACAAAGATCTTTGTCGCCATCTCAAGTCGGATCCTCCAAACTTCGGCTTCTCGACGGGCGCATCATCCTCGGTATGAACAAGCGCCGATCGATCCAAAATCGATCCACCAAAGACCACTGAAGTGTGTCAAACATGGTACTCGAACGAGAACCACCGGTGTTAGATCCCGTGATCTAACAGTTGACTCACTGAAAAGTGCAGTCGTCGAGCCAATGGAACCACTAAAGTGGAACCAAACGCTGAACCACTAAAGGTGGAACCAACAATGATCTAAAGGTCCCAATGGTTGATTTCAAGGCATCAAACCAAACATGGCCGTAGCCATTGTGCCGGAATTGGCAGCAGCAGCAGAGGCAGCGGCAGAGGCGGCGGCAGCAGTAGCGGCAGAGGCGGAGTCGGTGGCAGGTACGGTCGACATCTCCAAGCAAAGGTATTTAGTTACGAAAGTTTTAAGTCAATTTAAAAGTCTGAACTCATTGGCAAGTGTTATCTCGTCTTGCGATTGTTGGAAAAGTGTGTACGAACAGTACAGAACTTCCCGGACGTATTACAACTTGAAAAGAAATGTAGAAGGAGAAGATCAAAGTAATAATGAACTTAAAATGCATTTAGAAGATCAAACTAACAATGAACTTAAAATGACGTAAATACAATAAAAACCGTAAATGATGCCGAGTCGAGGAGGCCTCTTTCCGCAAGACGAGATACGCCTTGTAGTGCTCTTGGTTCGGCGTATCGTCCCAAAGATGAAACGGCAAGCGCCTCAGTAGGTGGCAGCACCGAAACCAACGAGCTCCGCGAATCGGACGGAGGCGAGACAGAGCTTGATACTAAAATGTATGCAGAGAGTGCTTGAATCTTTGAAATGCAGATTAGCGAGGGTGACTAATGCCGGAGACATGTCCTATTTATAAGTGGAGTCAACACCGCATTGATGTCGGGTGTTACGGAGTTATGTTCCCATCGAGTGCAGAGGGTTACGCGGTGGTTTCGGAGACAACGTGCCCACGCTTCCGCAGATCCATCATGTCGAACGCTACCGGCGCCACGGCGACCGACAACGCGCGCCCGTGTTCATTGGACGATCTCGACGCTCACACGAGTTGGGCCTCGACCAACTCCATCTTTGGGCTCGATCAAACATTGATCCAAAATATAGGGGCAATGGGCCACTAACCAGTCCAAAGAATGCCCCAAAGACCACCCAAAGACTAATTGCCAAGATCCACGATCCACGATACACGGATCACGGACCAGAACCGAACCGGCCGGCACGGCGACGGCGCCGGCACCGTGCACCGCACTGTGCCGGGCGGCGGCGGGGCGGTACACAAGGCAGGCGCTGGGCTTTCCACCATCACTTGTGCACATAATTATACTAAGTGTTCAATGAACCACTTATATAGACAATTAATGAAGGTACATTAATCAATGTTGGATAAGGATTAATTAATCCATGCTTATCCCCTTAATCACATAACTCCATGTTTAAGTGACCAACTTTGATCCATTATTTCTCACTCACCGAAATCGGATTTGAGAATGTGAATACACCACCATCATCTACTCAAAACGAGATCGATCCTATGCCGCTTAATTTCACAAAATTAAACGTTCGTCCTCAAAATCTTGGTCAAAGTAGCGTACTGGCAACTTGACCACATATATAAAATATATATATATTTGAGCGTGATTTCAACACATATTATATCTTATTAATCTTATCTATCTCATCCACTAAACCAAACATCCTCTATTTTTGTATTTTTGCTACACATTTTATTACTTATTAATTCGTTGATGCTCGATCGACCCAAAACCCAAGTTGCTGGTCTTGCCATGTTAAAATACATGCTACTTGCGTGTATATATTATATAAGACGATACGTAGGCTACAACATGACCTATTATTTGAAGAACCTTAGCTAGTTAAACATGTTGCGTTCTGTACATGATCACACACGCAAAAGACGACATACGAGAAAACCTTAGCTAGATACAAAGAACCGATGAGTAATTCTCATAAATATACATCCAACATGTATTATTAACAAGATAAATAAAATCAAACTCAGTAGGGATATGAGCTCAGACGGAGAGAATGTGATTAACATGCATCGATAACAAGCACAATGAAAAAATCGGCTTTAACAACATAAAAATTGTGGTGAGTTAAAACATACGTAATCAGACATTAATTTCAATTAATGATGGAATGTAATCGTCGTTATATACAATGTAACAGATTACTTTAAAGAAACATAATACTCCCCCGTTAAATTCCTGACGGAGTTACGAAGGCAATTCCATCGCAAGGTGACTACGTGTTAATGACGGTTGATACCATTGTTAGTTAAGGACGAAGCTACTTAGCGATAGGGATGGCAATGGATCGGATTTGGATTTGGATTTGGATCGGATCTGGTTAGATCCAGATTCAGATCTGATTTTTTTTTACTTGGATCCAGATCCATTGGATCTAAAAAAATGAGATCCAGACCCAGATCCATTGGATCTACAGGATTTAGATCCGGATTAATATGTTTTCTCTTCTAATATAAATCTTAAATTAACCAATCTATCATCAGCATTCCTCAAATATTCCACAAATTCTTGAGCTGATTCGATATCCATCATGTTTGATTAGTTGCAGGGATTTCTCCCATCATTTCTGAGTTTTTCCAAATGAAATTATACCTTGTGTCTTCGTAAGCAAATATAAATCAATATTAGAAGTATAAAATCAAATTTCATCACAAAAGATGAATGAAAACTGCAAACATATCATTCACACAAATAATGTCTAAATTTAGGGATTTGTTGTTGCTTCAACTGCTGAAAGTTTTATGATCTGACAAATCAAGAGTGTTGTCCCAAATTTTTGATTAAATCATAAATGAATAAAATAAAATGGAGAGGTGGAATCAAAGAAATGAAGAGAATGGGAGTAGATTTTTGGAAGAAGTTTCGTCGAAGTAAAATTGAGGGAAACAAATGTTTGGAATTGGAAGAAGACCAAGAAAAAAAAAATACTAGAATTAGATATAGGGTTAACTAATATTTAATTAAATAAAAATAAAAAATATATATTATATTAATCGAATCTACGGTTCGGATCTGGATCTCAAAAATTAGAACCCAGATCCAGATCCGAGATTTTAGAGTAGTATCCAGATCCGATCCATATTTGTCGTGTCCAAATTTTTTATACTCCAGATCCTGAAAATTGGATCCGGACCACCGGATCTGGACTGGGTCCAAGATCCATTGTCATCCCTACTTAGCGATGATATCAACAATCGTTAATTAACGATGTTTTTCCGTCATTATTCGTCAACAATTTTAATTTTATTTCATATTATAATGTTTAATATGAAATTTCATATTAATAACAAATATTCCATTCATTCACCGTAAGATATCACTTTTATCATTTTGGCTTCCACCAAACGTGTATCACTTTCCTTTTTAGAATATCACTTTTTATTATTCAATCTTACAACCACTCATTATTTATCAAAATATTATTCCTTCCACTCAAAACCTATCACATAGTGAGACTCTTTCTACTCAAACAACATTCAATCAATAATTTTATTAAAACTCATGCACACCAAAAGTGATACACTTTTGGTGGACGGAGAGAGTAATAAATATGAAACTGAAATCAGAACTTATATATGAATTAAAAATGAAAGAATTCAAATCCACATATAAGCGAATGTAAATTATTTGTTAGAAACATCATCAAGTCGTAAAATCAGGGGGATGAGTGAATCCAGACATATTAGGAAGCGTGAATCCAATGTGCCACCTGAAAATCTGTATCATCATCACTATGTTCCTCTACATCTCGACCATGACTTGTGACTGAACATGCATGCGACCATCCATCCCAGTCTCCTTCTGTCGACAATCGTCCAACTGAGCCCGCAACTCTACTATCTTAGAAGTACAAACATAGTGGGAGGTGATGGTCAACTCCGTACCGGATCCAAGGCTGGATAAAATCAAATGTGACATCATACTTATCCAGAACACGCACTCTTCTAGTCACGACTGACCGCATTGTGAAAGATCTGATTCACATCATGTAGTGTGACCTCTCACTCCTGACTGAACCTCATCTCATCCACCCGTCTAGCCACCTCTTCCTACAAATCAAATTAAACATTATCATATTTATATATTTAAAAATTTGTCCAAATTATTATATAATAAATATAAAATACACTTATCCCGTACATCTATGACCATCCTTCAGTGTATTTCTCATCATTGAAATGCATTTGTAGGAAGGTATCGTGAGTCGAAATTGAGGAAATCGATTTAACCCTCTCCTATGATCTATCTTGAATGTTTAATTCACCATACATCGATTATACGCCAAGATGCACCTATATAATTAATTGCAACGGTGGAGTTTTCTCGTGTTTACCGCGAATGCAATCGGGGATGAATAGATCGAGACTCGTGCTTTGATCTTCCTGACTGTATCCCGATTGCCTAATCTCCAATGTCGAGTGAGGATAATCTATGAAGAATGCTATAGAAAATCACCCTCTTTTCTTCTCTCAAGGATTTCGAAAATTCTCACTATTTGGATATAGTAATTTTCGAAAATCTCACTTCGTGATTAGCCTTGATTTTCTCTCACCTTATATTTATAATGCACTCCCAAATCCTATCTAGATAGGATTTATGCATATCTAATAAATATAATAATATCCTTTGATAGAGAGGATCAAGTTAGAGTCCCGATGGGACAAAGAGAGAGTGGGCGATTTTCACTAAGCTCTGAACTGGATGGGCGGCCAGGATCAAATCTGAGGAATAAAGATGGCCTCAAATAAATTAATTATCTTATGTTCACCCATAACATAAATTAATTCATAAACATTTATTCATGCCACTAGAGAATAAATGTCGACTTACCCTTTATTGTCGAAGTTGAGTCGGACTTGCACTTAGACTTTCTGAATCCCGTATTTAAGATATCGTCGTCCATTAATTATTTACGTTGTTCGATCGCTTAAAATATTTAATATCTTTAATTCCTTAAGTAGTACCACTCAACCTTATTATTGTACTTGAGATAACTCAACTGCGGGGTTTAGTACAATAAACCTTTGAGCTCCTTAAGGACGCCATCATCCTAAACGGATACGGTGACTCGATACGGGTAACTAGCATGACATCTGACCGCCACCACCCAAGATGCGAGAGAATCTTGGGTTATCTCATGTAACCTCACCCATAGCAAGTCAAAGTGATGGTCAAGAACTCATACCACCTAACACCTTATCGAGGTTTAGATCAACGTAAGTCTCGAGATCTAGGTTCTTCACGGACGGTGAGATAGAAGAACTCATCTCACCGTGATCCATCAATACGTCGAGACGCATCAAAGATAGACAAGCAACCAAGTCAAATCACTTTATCTACACATGACTCATACGACAACTCGTCCTCAAGTTGTCTCATTGTTATACTATTTATATCTCATTAAGCTCGACCAATCATACGGACTTCGTGATCTACAACACAATCGTATGATCTAACTTATATATGAGATAAAGAGACATATATATGCAATCAAGTAAACAATTCAGATAGGAGATTGTAATAGTGGTAACAGGAAATATTGATACAAGCTCAACCAAACCGATTCCAAAGATGAAACCAACAATCTCCCACTTATACTAAAGCAAAACTTTTAGTATACTATGTCTCTCTCTACTAGCTATTACAAACAACATCATCACTTTACTTCTCCCACTTATACAAAAGTTTCATTTCTAAGTGGGTGCCATCTTGCGCAATCCAAGTCCTCGAATATGCTCTTCGTAGACCTTTTGCGGCAGGCTCTTCGTGAATGGATCAACTAGGTTATCCGCAGTACCAATCTTCTCAATCAACACATCCCATCGCCTAACGATTCTCGTATGACATGGTACTTTCTCTCTATGTATTTGGTTGCTTTTGGGTCCGTGGTTCCTTCGAGTTTACATCGCACCGAGTTATCACGAGAAACTATGATACTCTTGGGCAAACCAGTACCACATCTAGATCCATGAGGTAGTTCTTGAACCATCTGACCTCTTTAGCATCCTCCGAGCGGCTACATATTCGGCTTCCATGGTGGAGTCCGCAATGCATCGCCGCTTTGCACTCCGCCAGATACGGCCTCCTCCCAAGGTAAACACATACCGAGGTGACTTCTTCTCATCACGGTCGACTTGAAAATCCGAGTCTGAATAACCCAAAGGCATTCGACTATCTACATGGTAAACCAAACCTATAATCTCGAGTCTTTTGGTACTTGAGTATATGCTTTAGCATGATCAATGAGCTTGTCCAGATTAGACCGATATCTAGCTACTATGCTCACCGTGACAATGTGATATCGGGTCTTAGACGTAGCATTGCGTACATGAGACTTCCTACGGCAAGCGCAGGAACTTGTCTCATTCCTCTATCTCCTTTGCGATTATAGGTGATTGTTCCTTAGATAAAGGAACACCATGTCCGAAGGTAGCAATCCTTTCTTGGCGGTCTGCATACTAAAACGAGTAATCACAAAGATCAATGTAAGACGCTGAGATAAACTCAACATTTTCCTCTTACGATCTCGGTAAACCTTGATCCCAAGAATGTATCTCGCATCTCCTAAGTCTTTCATTTGAAACTGATCGGATAACCAACTCTTTACGTCTGATAACAACTTCACATTGTTGCCAAGTAGAAGGATGTCATCTACGTAAAGTGCAAGAAATATCACATCACCATTGACATCTAAACCTTACGCACAACTTTCGCTAGGCAACTAGGTAAATCCATAGGACTTTACCACCTCGTCAAATCGTAAGTTCCAGGATCATGAACCTTGCTTAAGTCCATAGATGAACTTCTTAAGCTTCTATACTAGATGCTCTTCACCCTTCACCACATAACCTTCGGTTGTTTGCATATAGATGTCTCTACCTTCTTCAAGGTAACCGCTTAGAAAAGCGTTTTCACATCCATTTGCCAAACCTCAAGGTTTAAGTGGCTGCTATGGCGGAAGAATTACGATGGACTTGAGCATTGCTTCTGCGAAAAGGTCTCATCAAAATCGATGCCCTCAACTGCAGTGTACCCTTTCGCCACAAGCACGGCTTTAAAAGCGAAACCTCTCCATCTCGAATCTCTCTTCCTCTCAGATACCCACTTACTACCTATGGCTTCCTTGCCATCCGGTAGAGGTGTCTTTCGTATACATCCATAGTATGGACTCAATTTCTAAGTCCATAGCGTGTGCCATGATCTTGCATCAATATCTTGTATCGCTCACCGTATGTCCATGGGTCGATTATTGCGCCGCCGCTTCACGGGACTAAACCAAGATTCACCCATGAACATAAATCGCCGGGTTGACGAACAACCTCCCACTACGACAGGCGCCACCGGCACAATGGCAGCGGTGGGTGCGAGAACTTGTGGTTCTCATCTCGCACAACTTTGTTGGATAGAAGCCCACCAGACGGCCGATATCTGGTGGAACTCAACCCACTTCAATTCCTTGAAGTATCGGTGTCGATCCTCCCACTGATACCGACATCTCGCACTTTTAGCTTAATCGATGGTGGAATACGATCATCTTCTAATTCTTCAAGAATGATTTCAACTTTGATTTATGGTTTTCATATAATCATCTTCTAAGAATCGGGCATTAGTGCTAATAATGACCTTTTGATCCTTAGACTATAGAAATAACCACCTTTCATTCCTCTAGGATATCCAATAAACGACTCACATCGGATCTAGACTCAACTTGTCGCCTTCTTGTTCAAAGACATGTGCCGGATCGCCCATATCCTTATGTGGCTTAAACTAGTTTTGCACCCAAACCACAACTCGAAGGGGTCTTTCGATCGACTTGGATGGTACTAGATTTAGCAAGTATGTCACATTTCTAAGGCATACCCCGTAGCGAAATAGGCAATGTTGCAAACTCATCATTGATCTAACCATTTCTAAAGAGTCCTATTTCTTCTCCGACACACCATTTTGTTGTGGTGTGCGGTGTAACGAATTTGGAGGTAATCCCACACCGCACCAAATAGTCCATAAACTCGTTATCGAGGTATTTGCCACCGCGATCGCATCGATGACTTGATACTTTACCAAGCTTCGCTCCACTTCCGCCTTAAATTCTTTGAATTTCTCAAAGCATTCAGACTTGCGGTGAAGCGGTATATGTATCCGCACCTGAGTAATCGTCAATGAAAGTGACAAAATACTGCACTTACACGAGCTTGTGGACATAGGTCCACACAGTCATAATGGACTAGCTCCAACACTTTGGCTCTATAACCCTTCGGAATGGTCCGGTCGACATCTTTCCTTCTATACGTGATTCGCAGATGGGAATGGAGTAAGCGTGAGATCACCCAACGCCCATTCTTAGCCGTCTTTGGATCCTATTTAGATTGATATGACCTAATCTTAGATGCCAGAGAAATGTGGTGTCATCTGATAAGCCTCATTTTTACATGATTTATAATGCTATATTCGTTTCGTTTGTAAGTGATAAGTGATATTTTGAGCTGTCTTTAGATATATTTATGTTTACATTGGAAGATATTATGTCGTGTGTGTTTCATGTTATTTTAGCATAGGTTTTGATGTCAAAAAGGTGGATCATGATAAAGAGGAATCAATAGCCCTGTCGTGAGCTCGTGCGAAGAAGAACTGTCTGAAAAAGACGTTGAATATGATGAAATGGATTTGACAAGGATGGATGTACAAAGTTGACTATGTTAAAGAGCATCTCGATAGGAGTCCGTAGGTGCAAACGGATCGCAATTCGGAGTCCGGACGAGAGAGAACGAAGCGATACGGCGAAGTCGCGCACGCAGAAAATTACGCCTCGCGAGCCGTGATCGCGACCAAAAGGTCGCGATGATAACTCGCGAGGAAGACCGAAATTTCAGCACTTTTGAAAGGCTCGCGGGTCTCCTTCGCGACCAAATGTCGCTAGCACGCGTTGCGAGGTGCTAGTGCTGCGTTTATACATTGGGGTGCACACATTTGAGCTGGAGAGTTTTTACATTAGAATTTTGGACGAGCGCTTCTGAGGAAAAAAAACAAAACATTGTTCTCCTTTCATATTAATTTTTCTTGTGCACGTTTTTTTTAGAATTAAGTTTATATCCCAGTTTAGTTTTAATAGTTAGTTGAGTTTTGTTTATCAATTTTCTTTCGAATCCAGTTTCGTTCTTTAATTTTTTATTGGAGCATTCAGATTTTCTTTCGGATTCAAGTTCTACATTGTTCATCGTGGAATCCTACGGTTTTATTTATCTATTTCAATTTATGCTTTCTTTATTTATTTATTGCTTTAGTAATTTAATTATGCATAGCTAAATTCCGTATTGATCCTAGGGTTTGTATGTCTGACTAGATTCATATGATTGATCTGTTTATACTGTTTTGCCGTCCCATTCATGATTTATGATTCTTGGCTTTAATTCTCATGTGTTGGTATCTGGCCAATATTAATGCATGCTAGTTATGTGATTGATGTCTTGGCGGAATTAATTACGTAATCGATATCTTGAATGCATAATACAGTTTTTGCCTTGAGACCTGGCGGAGATAGGTGAACTGTAGGAGGTTAAATCTTTGTGTGCTTTTGATAATTAGCTTACTTCTCTTGAGACCCGACGTGGGCTAACCTACTACTATAAGCTGTTATGGCGGAAACTATAGTTATATTTGTGATCCTTCATATGAATGTAGATTAAATTGGTAAGCAGATTAATAGGTTAATTTATGAATCTGATTAGGTTAAGTACATCCTGTAGTCATTTTCATATCTATTTTATTCCTATCTTTTTTTAGTCTAGTTTTATAACCTTCTCTCTTGATATTGTTGCACGGATAATAATAAAGAGTCTGTGTTAATTAATTGCTGTGTTCTCGTGTCGCAGTCCCTGTGGATACGATATAATATACTTGCTGTTTTACTATCAATTTATTTTGGTAGAAATATAGCGATCAAATTTTGGCGCCGTTGCTAGGGACTGTTTAGATTGCATAGTGATAATTTTCTGGATTGTAGTTATTAATTCAGGCTTAAAAAAAATTAAAAATTAAAATAGAAAAAAAAATATTATATTGTTTCTGTGTTGCTTCTTAGATCTGATTTTGTTTTTATCTCTCTGTGCAGTGCATGATTACAAGATCTCAAAGGAGAGAAATTATTCCCTTGGATCTTGAGATTGAAAGATCACATAAGAGAGAGAGCCGAGAAAGAAGACAACAGGCAATGACAGATAGACAACCTCAAGGCCATGATCGGATGGCCGAGATGGAGGAGATGCTAGCAGCAATGCAACGCCAACTGGCGTTGAATAATCATATGGGCCAGATGGGTGGACGAGCACAACCCATACCGCTCAACCACATGTACAGGCCACCAACGGATCAGTTCCAAGGTGGAGGATGGGGGCCAAACGTCAATGCAAATAATTTCGAACTAAAGCCTGCCCTCATCAGCATGATACAAGTGGAGAAGTTTGGGGGAGGGGTAACTGAAGACCCCAATGCTCATTTAGAAGCGTTTCTCGATATCTGTGATACTATCAAACAGAACGGAGTGCCAACTGATACTATCCGGATGCGGATGTTCGGATTTTCGCTGAGCGAGTCAAGCGAAGAGTGGTTCAAAGCTTGGGCGGATCGAGGATTATCACGTGGGAGTAGCTCGTGAAAAATTTCGTCTAAATACTTCCCACCGCCAAGGCTCGAGAAGATCATAATTGAGATCTCCCACTTTTCACAATTGGGAGATGAGTCATTGTTTGAGGCTTGGGAGCGATTGAATCTCTCGAGAAAATGTCCACGCATGGGTTCTCACCGGGCGACAAGTAACCCAATTCTCTGATGGACTCAATGCTAACACCGTAGCATTGTAGATACATCACCGGAGGATGCCTTCTCAATCGTGGAATAGGCGAAGCATTGAGAATTATTGAGGAGATGACATCCAATAGCTATCAATGGCGATGGAGACACCGATCGGAAGAGTGGCTGCTGCGGAGTTGGATGATAAGTATGATGACTTGTTAGAAGTTCACAACTCTGCGGAAGAATGCTGGCCGAGAGGAAAGGGCGGATGATCGTGCCCATGGCGCGAATATGGAGGAAGTTCAATATTTGAACCAAAGGGTAATGGCGAAATCGGTGGAACCCACCCTATCATCCCAACAATAGGAATCATCCCAATTTTCCTATGCCAATGCACAGAATGCTCAAAGAACCACCACCGGTTTTACCGTTAATAATGGAATGATTGTGGAGCCCAGAAGTCGAGCCTCGAGGATATGATGCAACAATTGTTGGCGAGCAATCGATAAATAGCAACGAGTCACCAACAAATTGTGGCTCAAAGAAAATATTCGGATCCAAGACTTGGGAATAGGATGAGCGCCCGGAGAGCATAGTCGATGCCATCAACAATACGGTGATAGCCATGGGAAAACAATTGAAGATGTTGGAAAACCAAGTAGGGCAGATGGCCAATGAGAGAGTTGGGATGCACAGTGAGGGCAATTCCCAAGCAACACCGAGCAAAATCCGAAGAATCATACTCCTCCGAATCGGTGCAATGCGATATATTTGAGGGTGGAGTTTCATATGAAAGTCATCCAGAAAACCGGGGAGATAAGCAATGCGGTGAAAGAAGAGAAGAAAAAGAAGGCGAGGATCGGATGAATTCTCGCCTCATGAGTGTCCTCGCGAAGTTTTCGTCGCGACAAAGCCTTCGCGAGGAAAGCCTCGCATGAGAAGAAGAACGACCTCGCGACAAGCATTCGCGAGGAAGACGCGAGCCAGCACGGAGAGAACTTCACGACATTGCATCATGACGAAGCATCGCGACCAAAGGTCATAAATAGAGATAAAGCGCGCGAGTGAGTCGAGAGAGAGAGACTCGCGAGGAAGGTTAGAGAAGAACGATCGCGAAGATGTCTTTGGCGTGAAGGAGCGAGCGTGCACAAAACCTCTGACTCCATTTCCTCGGACATTGGGAAAACAAAATATGATGAGGAGTACGCCCGCTTCGAGGAGATATTCGAAAGTTGACATCAATTTACCTCTCTTTGATGCGCTCGGAAAAATGCCCGGATATGTTAAATTTCTCAAAGATGCATTGGCGAATAAGAAGAAGTTGGGGAAATTTGACAAGATCAACCTCTCTGAAGAATGCAGTGCTATCTTGCAGAGAAAGTTGCCACTGAAACAGAAGGATTCGGGGAGCTTCACGTTGGAGAGCGAGATTGCCGAGCATACATTCCCCAATATGTTGTGTGATTTGGAGGCGACTATCAATCTGATGCCCTTATCTGTGTTCAACTGCTTGGAGCTAGGCAAAATGAAGAAAACCTCGATTTCATTAATGATGGCTGACAGATCAGTCGCATACCCTAAGGGAATAGTTGAAGATGTGTTGGTAAGAATTCGGGATTTTGTCTTTCATGCTGATTTCGTTATTTTAGACATTCCTGAATTTAAAAATCAACCACTAATCTTGGGTCGGCCTTTTCTAGCAACTGGTCGTGCTTTAATTGATGTGCAGGAAGGTGATCTGACTTTTCGTGTCAACGATGAGGAGCTAAAAATTTCAATCTATGACGCCATCCCACGACACGATAGTGCAGAGCATGAAGAGTGTCATTCAATCACCACTTTTGCAGCTAGCCAAATCTCGAGCTTGGATGTCAACCGACTAGTTGACAAGGGTGCTACAAAGAAGAGATGGACTCGGCATGGAACTCCGAGTGATTCATTCAAGTTTGGGGGGAGCCACTTCCAAACTCAGTGGTGGTCTGCGGTAAATGAAAAATATGGAGGCAAGCACAGATTTGGGAAGAAGTATGCTGCCAAATTGCCAAATTGATTGAGGTTAGTATTGATCTAGTTAAAGACATTTAAATTTAGCACTTGTTGGGAGGTAACCTAATGTTTTCTTTGTTCGGTTTTGTTTCGTTTTGTTCATTTCTTTTTGTTTGTTTTGTTTTGTTTTCTTGTTTGGGTTTTGTATACATTTTGGGTTGAGTTGAATGACGAGCAGATGATGAGAATTGTTTTATTAGGAAATTTGATTGCATCGATTTTGTGAGACGAAGCATGTTATGATTATTGTGAGTATTGAGCCTTTAAGAACTTGATCACATTTTGAAACACAGTGAGACTTGAGCTTTCATTGTCATATCTTTTCGATCTTGTTTCTTTCTGTGAATAGTTTGAAATAACATGTGTTTCTCTAGAACTTGCTCGGTTCTTTTCGAGGTTGCATTGATGTGCTTAAGAATTTTGAAATTATATCGCATTCTTTTCTTAGCCTATACACTATCAAACACTAACATGTTATTTTATTATCCTTTGATGAGCCGTTTGAGCCTACCTTATTCTTTCATATAGTCAGTGGGTGGGTTATGTAGTTAGGGATAATTGGTTGCTTGAATTGAGGTTGAGAAAAGAAAGGAAATAAATTAGATGTTGAGAAAGTGATTATTAAAAAAAATAGTTGTTTACTCATATAAGTTCAATATATATATATATATATATATATATATATATAGTAAAATAAAAATAAAAATTGACACAAGTGTGTGAAAAGAACATAAATGGGTGAGTAACTAGTGCTTTGAGATGAGTACATCATTTATTTAATAAGGGTGAAGCTCTTAATAGAAAAATGACTTCTTGGTATGGAGAATTGAAATAAATTGTGAAAGTTTGGGAATTATGTCTTGTGATTCTTATGGTGTTTTTCATTATGGGATTATGAGTCATTTAGCCTAAATATATCCTACATTACCAAAGAGCCTACATTATAACCTCTTATAAGACCTTTTTGATCTTAGTTCTTGAGCACATATTTGAGCAATGGAGAATTAGACGATTTGCAAGCTTATGGTAGATTCCATGTGTTTTTAAACTTTGAGAGTAAACACGTCCTCCTCGATATACTTGAGTGTTTGAGATTTCTTATATATATATCCATGTCGTGAGGATTCAAGTTTAAGAAGGCTTGTGCTTATGATTATTATGATGTGTGGAGTTTAACGAAAAATGTTGTGATTTGATTCATTTGAGTGAATCATTTATTGCTCATTGTTCTGAGGCTTATTGCTTTTGTTGTTCGACTCTTTGCCTGTCTTTGGTCGTCTCTCTTTTGTTCTGATTTGTTTGAGGACAAACAAAAGGTTAAGTTTGGAGGAGTTGATAAGCCTCATTTTTACATGATTTATATGGCTATATTCATTTCGTTTCTAAGTGATAAGTGATCTTTTGAGCTGTCTTTTGATATATTTATGTTTACCTTGGAAGATATTATGTCGTGTGTGTTTCATGTCATTTTAGCATAGGTTTTGATGTCAAAAGGTGGATCACGATAAAGAGGAATCAATAGCCGATCGTGAGCTCGTCGAAGAAGAATCGTCACGAAAACGACGTTGAATATGATGAAATGGATTTGACAAGGATGGATGTACAAAGTTGACTATGTTAAATAGCATCTCGATAGAGTCCGTGGCGCAAAGCGGATCGCAATTGAGTCCGAGCGAGAGAAGCGAGGCGAAACGGTGAAGTCGCGCACGCAGGGAATTCGCGATGCTAACTCGCGAGGAAGACCGAAATTTCAGCACTTTTGAAAGGCTCGCAGGTCTCCTTCGCGACCAAATGTCGCTAGCACAAGTTGCGAGGTGCTAGGGCTGCGCTTATACATTGGGGCGCACACATTTGAGCTAGAGAGTTTTTACATTAGAATTTTGGACGAGAGCTTCTGAGGAAAAAAACAAAACATTGTTCTCCTTTCATATTAATTTTTCTTGTGCACGTTTTTTTAGAATTAAGTTTATATCCCAGTTTAGTTTTAATAGTTAGTTGAGTTTAGTTTATCAATTTTCTTCCTAATCCAGTTTCGTTCTTTAATTTTTTATTGGAGCATTCAGATTTTCTTTCGGATTCAAGTGCTACATTGTTCATCGTGTAATCCTACGGTTTTATTTATCTATTTCAATTTATGCTTTATTTATTTATTTATTGCTTTAGTAATTTAATTATGCGTAGCTAAATTCCGTATTGATCCTAGGGTTTGTATGTCTGACTAGATTCATATGATTGATCTGTTTATCTTTGCTTTTACCGTCACATTCATGATTTATGATTCTTGGCTTTAATTCTCATGTGTTGGTATCTGACCAATATTAATGCATGCTAGTTATGTGATTGATATCTTGGCGGAATTAATTACATAATCGATATCTTGAATGCATAATACAGTTTTTACTTTGAGACCTGGCGGAGATAGGTGAACTGTAGGAGGTTAAATCTTTGTGTGCTTTTGATAATTAGCTAACTTCTCTTGAGACCCGACGGAGATAGAGTTTAGGCTAACCTACTACTATAGGCTGTCCTGGCGGAAACTATAGTTATATTAGTGATCCTTCATATGAATGTGGATTAAATTGGTAAACAGATTAATAGGTTAATTTGTGAATCTGGTTAGGTTAAGTACATCCCTAGGGTAAGTCTTTCATATCTATTTTTATTCCTATCTTTTTTTTTTAGTCTAGTTTTATAACCTTCTCTCTTGATATTGTTGCCTGGATAATAATAAAGACTACGTGTTAATTAATTGTTGTGTTCTCGAGTCATGATCCACATGGATACGATATAATATACTTGCATTTTACTATCAATTTATTTTGGTAGAAATATAGCGATCATCATCTTGCGAAGAAAACTTTCTCTTCTTAAGGTTTGATGTAGATGCAACATAGTTAAAGGTATTATGTTTGGCAGAAATGGTATAAAGCGAATTATATAAAGTGTCACCACAGATAACTTCGTCATTTCTTATGATAGAAACACCACTATCAAAAACAACTGATTATCCATGAATAAATAGTTTGGAAACGGAAATAAGGTTCAGCCGAAACTCCGGCACATATAAAACATTTTTCAATACTAAAACAGTCCTATCAAAACATAAAGTAACATCTCCGACTGCAAGGGCCTCGACTTTCGTCGCGTTGCCCATGGAGATCGTTATCTCGCCATCACACAGCCTCCTTGTCGCGGGAACCCTCGCAGGTGTAACAAACATGATCGATCGCACCGTATCTACTACCCATGAATGAGTCGAACAAGTCGCTAAACATGTTTCCGTTACTAAAGCAAATGGCGTACTTGAGCATGAGCTTGGGGCACTTAGCCTTTCGATGCCCGATCTCGCGCACTTGAAGCATTTGCCCTTTTCCTTTGGCTTTTTCAAACCATTGGTAGAGCCCCTGTATTACTCTCACTCTTTTCTTTAGCCTTAGCATCTCTTGAATTCCACTTTTCCTTTTCATCTTCGATGAAGCGGTGGTTTTCCTTGAGGTGCGACTAAAGACTGTGCACCTTGCCCATTTTGCGTTCTTGGTTACTAGATCCTCTTGCAATGAATCTAGAGTATAATTCTTATCATAAAGGACCACTCCATAACATAAGTCATCAAAAGACTAGAGCAAAGTATTGAGGATCATATCGATTCTGACTACGTCATCGATATATCCTCCAACCAATTCGAGCTCTCCGAAGAGATTGATCATTTGCTCTACATGGTCATGCACTGAATCACTTTCCTTCATTGAACTTGACATTATTAATTTTGTCAAATTATGACAAACGATTCTGTCCGACTCCTCATACAATTTCATGAGATTTAGCCAGATAGTGGCTGCATCATCCATCTCTTGATGCTGGAGTTTCAAGGACTCGCACATGGTGACCAAAAGAAGGCACTTTGCCATTCTATTTGATTTGTCCTATTTCTCGTGCTTCTTGCGCTCCTCATCAGTAGATAAATCGTCTAAAGGTTTGGGACGGGGTGTAGTGAGTACAAATAAATTTTCTTCGGCGGTAAGAACAAACTCAATGTTTCGTTTCCACTCGATGAAATTGGGACCGGATAGAGGATTTTATGCGAGCATATTGATAATCGGTGTAAGAGACATATCTGAAAAGTAATGTAAACACATAAGCATACGATCACACATAATTCGTAACAATAATATTGTAACCTTTTGATAAAACAATATTAATTGAAACCTCCAATCGCCCAAGGAATCCCACATGCAAGCCACGCGTGTGGACGTTTACACATGAACCCCTCGACCAGACTAAAATATACCTTTTAGTCGTTTAATTTCAATCCATGTCAACTTATCCTTATGACAAATGAAATTAATGATTGGACCTTACTAGACCACATCACTATCACAAGAAGGGACTTCGCGGAAGTTGTACTTGAGGTGATGTCTAAGCAATGACCATAATTTTAACAGCAGAAAATGAATTCTTAGAATTGGCATACTCACTAGGACCATACCGCTTCCAATCCAAATTCCTTTGTTATCTCATTTTAAATCTATCTCTAGAGAACTTATGAAAAATCGCATATGCAAGCCATGCATGTGGACGTTTACACATGAAACTTCCACTTCTCAATAGATTAAAATGTTTTATTTAGAAATCTCATCTAACAAACTTATGACAAACAGTGCAAGCAAGCCACGCGTGTGGACGTTTACTCACAGTGCTTATCACTTTGTTTAGAGATCAAAAAGTGGAAGTCTTGACATTTTAATTTAAAATTAATATGTCGGGTTACTTGCTTAGTCTTTTGTTGCAAAAGGTTTGTCCATGCGAGATCACGTAATCTAGCATGCTTTTCTATTGAACTCAACATGTAAAACATGCTCATGAAATTCTAAAATATGCTTGAAAAACGCGATAAACCTAGCATACTTACTATGCGCATCCAATCACGAAACATATTACATGTTTATCTACGTAATTAAACATACATAGCATACTTCGCATAATTTAAAATCCACGACATACTTTGAGCGATAAAATAAAATAAAATCGTTCATCGCGCCCACTCGTGGATCACTGATTTCGCCTAATTTATTACATAAATTTGCAAAGCAGATCTTCAAAACTTCAGCAGGCCTCGCGTGCAGGCACGGACCTTATTCGTCAAAACGGATTTGGGCCAAAAATAAAAAGCGGGCGGATCATTGGAGCGGGCTGAACCGGTCGAAAATCTGGAACCGGGTCAAAATTTCGGATCTGGGCCGAAAATCTGGTTCGGGCAAAATTGGGCGGGTCGGCCCAAGATGAAATTTGGGCGCTAGGGCACAACCTATGCTGCGCGCCAGCGACCACCTATTGCCCTACCTTGCGCCGCCCGCCGGAGTCGGGCGTGCAGTCACCGCACAATGCGGCACTCCATCGCAGTCGTCCGAGCCCGCCGAGAAACCCCGCCGAGCCCGCCGAGAAAATCGCGCGACTCATGTTGTCGGTCGAGAGTTGCCGGAGCGATCGTGCGAGACCGTATAAGCGCCGCCGAGCTGTGTACGCCGAGTCTGCTGTCGCGTGGCCGTCGCCGCCGGCGCTGCACGCGTGCTCGCCTGTTATCGAGAACTCCGCCGAGCGCCACCGGGGCATCTGCGCGAGAATCGCGCGCCCCGCGTCGCTCGCATCTTCCGAGACCTCGTTGAGGTTTCCGCGCGCTATCTGCCGAGAGCGGTCGGGCGCCCGCGCGCGCTGCTGATAAGCCTCATTTTTACCTGATTTATAAGGCTATATTCGTTTTGTTTATAATTGATAAGTGATCTTTTAAGCTGTCTTTTGATATATTTATGTTTACCTTGGAAGATATTATGCCGTGTGTGTTTCATGTCATTTTAGCACATGTTTTGATGTAAAAAAGGTGGATCACGATAAAAATGAATTAGCTAGCCCAGTCGCGAGTTCACGCGAAGAATATCTATTTAGATACGACGATAAATATGATGAAATGGATTTGACAAGGATGGATGTGCAAAGTTTACTATGTTAAAGAGCATCTCGATAGGAGTCCATAGGCGCAAACGGATCATAATTCGGAGTCCGGACGAAAGAGAACGGAGCGAAGCAATAAGTCGCTAATCGCAGACCGATGGAAATCATGCCTCGCGAGTTGTGCTCGTGAGACTTGCTCGCGAGAAACACTCGCGAGGATCAATAGATTTTCAGCAATTTTGATGTTCACGACTTAACCCGCGACATTCCTTAGCAACCAAAGCTCGCGAGGAATCATGGATTGGCGACGTCTTTGAAGGCTCGCGGCTTTGCTTGAAGTTAATCTCGCAAGCAAACCACGCGAGGAAAAATGGATGCAAGACGGTGACTTTTCATCGCGACTTTCTATCGCGATAATTTCTCGATGATAAGCGCATGCGAGACACCTAGTTCGCGTATATTTTTGAATCAGAGTCAAAATAGGATTGGGGAATTTACGAGAAAAGGGAGCTTATGTTTTATTATAAAAAGGGAGTGAGACCAGTAGTTTAGATACACCATTCCAGAGCAGAACACAAATTCTTTTTTATTTTCTTTTGCAAGTTCTTTTCCCGTTTAATTTAGTTTAGCTTTTACTTTAAGTATTTTCATTCCAATTTCATAGTTTAGTATTAGAATTCAGAATTTCTTTCGGATTCAAGTCGCTACAATTGTTCTTCGTGGATTCTTATGGTTTTATCTATCTATCTTAATTTATGCTTTATTTATTTATTTATTTATTTATTGTTTTGTTATTTAAATTATGTGTAGCTAAAGTTAGTATTGATCCTAGGGTTTTATGTCTAACTAGATTTATATAATTGATCTGTTGATCTTGTTTTGCCGTCCATTCATGATTTATGATTTTGGCTTTAATTCTCATGTGTTGGTATCGCCAATATTGATGCATGCTAGTTATGTGATTGATGTCTGGCGGAATTAATTGCATAATCGATATCTTAATTCATATCTGATTTTGCCTTGAGACCAAGCGGAGATGGGTGGTCAGAGGAGGTTAAATCTTTGTGTGCTTTTGCAATTAGCTTACTTCTCTTGAGACAAGCGGAGATGAGTTTAGGCTAACCTACTACTATAGGTCATCTGGCGGAAACTATAGTTACATTAGTGATCCTTCATCCGAATGCGGATTAAATTGGTAAGCAGTTAATAGGTTAATTGTGTGAATCGGTTAGGTTAAGTACATCCTTAGGATCGATCTTTCTTATCTGATTTTATTCTCTCTTTATTTTCGAGTCCGGTTTTATAATATTCTCTCTTGATATTTTGTTGCACGAATAATAATAAAGATTATGTGTTAATTATTATTTGTGTTCTCGAGTCGCGATCCTGTGGATACGATATATATACTTGCTGTTTACTATCATTTATTTGGTAGGAATATTAGCGATCAGTTCTTGAGGGGTTGCGCTTGACCGACCGCGGTCGCGTCTTGGCGCTGCGACCCTTGCCCGCTGATGCCGTTCGGCGGCTTGCCGAGGTACGCCCGGCTGCCGAGGGCGCCGCCTCTCACGTCCGATGACCGACAAGGACGATCGCGAGGAGCGCACTCGGCGCCGAGGCGTGCGAGGCGTCCGCGGCGGAGACCGCGCGCCCGCCCGCACGCATGGCTGCCGAGGCATCTTGCCCCACCACCGATACCCGCCGCCTGTCCGCACGTTACCTGTCGGGAAGCTCGCGCATGGCGCCGAGGCTGTTCTCGCGCCGTGCTCCTGGTTTTTCCGGCGTGCTTCCGTCGTTTCGTTCTTCGTGCTTTTCATCGTCGTTCTTCTTTTACAAATAAGATTTATAAGAAAAATCTAATCTTACCACGGATTTTCGTGGTGAAAAACAAATCCGACATAAATAAAGCGAGCCACGATGAGCATGATTCACAATTAATTAGCTGCGCGTTATAATCAAGCGTGAATTAATCCAGCAGAGCGAATCTTGAACGGCTCGATACCAATGTAGGAAATCGATTTCAACCTCTCCCGATGATCTATCTTGGATGTTTAATTCACCATACATTGATTATATGCCCAGCATGCACCTATATAATTAATTGCAACACGTATGAGTTTTCTCGTGTTTACTGCGAATCATGGGGATGAATAGATCGAGACTCGTGCTTTGATCTTACGGGCGTATCTCGGTTGCCTAATCTCCAATGTCGGTGAGGACAATCTATGGAGAATGCTATGAAAATCACCCTCTTTTCTTCTCTCGAGGTTTGAAAATTCTCACTATTTGGATATAGTAATTTTCAAAATCTCACTTCGAGGATTAGCCTTGATTTTCTCTCACCTTATATTTATAATGCACTCACAAATCCTATCTAGATAGGATTTATGCATATCTAATAAATATAATAATATCCTTTAGAATAGAGAGGATCAAGTTAGAGTCCCAGTGGGACGAGGAGAGAGTGGGCGATTTTCACTAAGCTCTGTGCCTGGATGGGCCATTCGAGGATCAAATGCGAGGAATAAAGATGGGTCTCAAATAAATTAATTATCTTATGTTCATTTGAACATAAATTAATTCATAAACATTTATTCATGCCACTAGAGAATAAATCTTGACTTACCCTTTATTGCGAAGTTGAGTCGGGCTTGCACTTAGACTTTCTGAATCCCGTATTTAAGATATCAGACGTCCATTAATTATTTCTGATTACATTGCTTAAAATAATTAATATCTTTAATTCCTTAAGTAGTACCACTCAACCTTATTATTGTACTTGAGATAACTCAACTGCGGGGTTTAGTACAATAAACCTTTGAGCTCCTTAAGGGGCGTCATCATCCCTAGCGGATCGGTGACTCGTTCTGGTAACTAGCATGACATCTGACACGCCACCACCCAAGATGCAGAGAATCTTGGGTTATCTCATGTAACCTCACCCATAGCAAGTCAAAGTGATGGTCAACAACTCATACTCACCTAATACCTTATCGAGGTTTAGATCAGCGTAAGTCTCGAGATCTAGGTTCTTCACGGCGGTCGGATAGAAGAACTCATCTCATCGTGATCCATCAATACGTCGAGGCGTATCGGCATAGACAAGCGACCAAGTCAGTCACTTCTTATCTACACATGACTATACCGACAACTCGTCCTCAAGTTGTCTCGGTGTGATACTATTTATATCTCATTAAGCGATCAATCATCTGATTTCGTGATCTACAACACATCGTATGATCTAACTTATATATGAGATAAATGGACATATATATGCAATCAAGTAAACAATTCGAGATAGGAGATTGTAATAGTGGTAACAGAAACATTATATACAAATTCAACCAAAACTGCCCAAGATACAAATCCAACAGAAATATCCATGGAATATTTCTTATCATGAGACTATTAAAAGACAATAACAAAATGGTTCCAAAATATGATACATATTGAGTACAAGTACATAAAGCGTACATACTAGTTACTTGCCGTGGTTAATAGCACCACGTTATCCACCATGGTGGATCACGATCCATGTACAGAAACTTGTAGGCTCGATGAGGCGTTTCATGCTTGCCTGTGCAGACTTGGCCTAGAAGGTTGGTGTGCCCCAATAAGCCCACCAGACATCCTCAACCTAAGCTGTAATTAAGCGGGCTTCTTCTCTTCATGATATTCTTCTTCACCGTGGAGATGAAATCTCTATAAGCGACCTTCGTGGTGACCTTCCACGCTTTGAATATCATGGTCTAGTTGTAGATATCGTGATCCCAAGTGAACATTTCTGCTTAACAATTATTGTTAGTTAGTAATTGTTTGTAAATTAAATGTTTTTTTTACTAATTTACCTGAACTCGGCGAGACACACGTTAACTAAGGAAGCGTCTTCGAGATAACATTGGCGATATCCACATGCGCTTGGAAGCTCCTGATGGCATTGCGCCAGACCTTACCGAAATGTCTGAGCAACCTTCATGTTATGTTGAAAAAGCATAATTATTTGTGTTTCTGTTATAATTATATTTGATTCCTTAAATTTAAACTTTATTTATAGCTTACCCACCAATCATATAAGTGATAATTCTACCATGTTGGTGCAAGTAAGATGGCTCGTGTGGTCGGAACGAACTGTTGGCTGTTGATTCGTCTCCAGAAAGAGATTGGATGGCATCAGAGTTAGGGGTGAGAATCGGGACGGGACCGGGTACCCGTCCCGAGTCCCGAGTCCCGAAGTCCCGAAAATTTGCATTTTTTGTGTCCCGGTCCCGGTCCTGATCGGGACTTCGGGACTCCCGGTCCCGAAAATGTTCAATTTTTTAATCCCGTCCCGATCCCGGTCACGAATTTAAATGTCCCAAAAGTCCCGAAGGTCCCGAAATTACCCCATAAATCACGAAATTACCCGAAAATCTCAAAAATACCCGAATTTATGAGTGGGAGAATTGAAGAAAACAAAGTATTCATTTAATTCAAAAACATATATAATCGGGACTCGGGATTTTCCGAACGGGACTCGGGACTCCCGATACCCGAACATATAAATTTCTCGATCCCGGTCCCGGTCTCGGTCCCGGTCCCGAACCCGTAAATTTCGGGACTCGGGTCGGGACGGGAATTTCCCGAGTCCCGGTCCCAAATTCTCAGCCCTAATCAGAGTCATCGTGCTGACCATTGATATCCCCTTAAACAAATAAAGAAATTGTGCTCCTGTAACATTTAGAATTTTTTTTTTAATTTCGAAATGAACTTTGTTTATTGTGGGTAGATAGGAGTATTCTTGAAGATATTCAAAACTTTTTTTTAAGATTTTTGTTTTTATAGTTTATAATCTTTATATTCAAATATACACTTTATATATTTTTTAATTGAAATGTTATTTTTGTAATAATCTGATTATATTTCTTATCTTTTAGAGTTCCTGTTCAATTTTCCAATCATTTTTGCCTTGGCGATCAAACTCTATCTTCTAAGTCAAGTTATAATATAACTTTTACATTGGTTGAGCTTTGTTTTTGGATTCTTAAGATAAAATTTAAATTCTAAGTTAATATAAATTTTTAAGATAAATTTTAATAAGGCTAGGCCTTATCACTTTTATTTTTAGAATTTAGTGCATATTAGGGTATATGATTGATTGATTATTATATAAAAATATTACTTAGAATTTAGCGCATATTATGGTATATGATTGATTGATTATTATATAAAAATATTACGTTCACATTGGTGAGTTTATCACTCCAAGAACTCAACAAGAATGCAATTTAACACTAACAATTTCTAAATTCGCTAATAACACCAATTATCGTAACAATGCATAAATTTCTAAACATGGATGTAGTTCAAAATTTAACTAGACAAGCAAATATAACCTAAAATCAATTACCAATAGCAAATAAAACATCTTTGCCAATTATTATGAAACAATTTCAACAAAGTTCATCATAAACGACTTTGAATTCATGTCTCTAAATGCACAAATAGCAAAATCCCAACAACAATGCACACTAAATAATTAATAACTGACACAAGAGACAGCAAATGATGGTTCCTTAGGGGTCGTACTAGCGTATTGGGAGGGGGGATAGAACAGGTAAAAAAAATAAAACTATTTCTTAAGACATGACTTGACGTCCTACTGAAGTGTTAGTAGGTGTCTGATACTTATAGCAGTTCAGCATTGAAGTCAGTATTGATGATCAGTACACGTTGGGGAAGTCTTGTAAACTGAGTGAGTCAGTTAACAATCTCACTGACTGCTTTGAGCAGCTGGTCAGTTTGACTAATAACTAATATGCGTGCGAAAGTTAGTGGTTATGCCTTACTGAAAAATTGATACTGGTAAAAACTCTTAGTCGAATAATGGCTTAGTCAGTTTCAATTTTCTCTTTGGTATCAAACTGATACTGATGGAGTGTTTAAACAATATGCTGTGTTGCGTGTATTGAGTGATGTTCAGTTCAATAACATGTAATTTTAAAGTACTGAAAGTAAAGAACTCGAAGTAAATAACACACTTAGTTTTTAATGTGGTTAAGAGAGATCAGCTCATTCGTCCACAGACTGCTAACACAGTCAATCCACTACTTGTGATTTGCCATTGTTTACGGATACAAAAGAAAAACTAAGTACAAAAGTTAACCTTATCTGTACTCCGACTAACTTGTCGTGTCTTCCTACGTTTACTGGTGTTAGGAAACATCTGATTGCTTAAGGGTGCAGTCGATCTAACCTTCTTGCTTACAGGTGCAAGAAAAACCAAGCTTTTAGAAACGAATACTTTGTTTTTTACTAGCTCAACTTCTACTTTAACTTTTGAGGGTTTTGGTAGAGGGTGTTTCCAACTTAGATTTGAGCTGTCACATGAGATAACTCATGGTTTTCTAGGTTTAAGATATTACTATATAGTGCCTAGATATTAAGGGAGTATATGCTAAAATCCTGAGTTGATAAATATATTTGGCACCGATGATTTCTTGATAACACTTGGAACTCCTTCTTGAACATTGTTTGAAAGATTTAGAAGATCGAACTTGAGCTCTTGTAAGTTTGAATGCACAATGTTTTTAGTTTGGTGATCTTCAAGGTTGGATCTCGCGGTATTTATAGGATGGACGATGAATAGTATCGTTGGAGGAATACCAATCACATCAATTCCATTTGTCATTTGAACTCGTCTTATTTGAGTCCCACGCCACTTTCCATTTGTCGACATCGCATGCGAGTTCGCAACTCGAAAAGTAGCTATGACTTGTAGGGATTCTCTGATTCGCTCGACATGTTAAAATTCAAATACTTAAGGTTTAAATAATTCCGTTTTGCGGTTGAGTTAACTATGTCTTTCTTGATCGTTGACTTGATCGTATTAGTTGAGTCGACTCCGTATTCAAGATCTTCTTGAACTCCTTCAATATTGTGCATGTTCATACTAATAGTTCTTCTGTTGAAACCTGTAACTATAAAAAGTTATCTCTCTAACATGTGAGCAACGCTATGTTACATCAGCATGGCGATCATCATGAGGTTTTGAAATCTAATTAAAACACTAAGTTAAGACCGAATTTTTCCAAGAACAAACTAAAGAAATTACCTAAAAAACCAATTTGTGGCGATGGAGACAACGAGGTGAGACAATGATGGGGCAGCGGGCGACGTGACAATGGGATGGCACTATCAGACGAAAAAGAGAGAGGGGGAGATGGAGCGGAGAGAGATGAAGTGGTGATCGGCAGTGCGGCGGAATGGCATGCGACCGTGGGTAGGGGGGCTATGTGATGGCGGCGGAAAGGGGAAGAGGATGGGGGAATTATGAAATTGGGGTTCTAATTTGGACGCAACATGTTTGGTGATGTCGAACCTAACGACGGAAGTTCCATCGTAGATCATCTTTTCTAAAAATTTTAAAAATCAAATTTTATTTAACGATGGAAAACTAAAATAAAAATTATATTTGATGACGGATTAACGAGGAATTTTAAAATAATTAAATTAAGTTGAAATATACATAGATATTTGATGATGGAATAAGGATGATGTATTTAATTAAAAAAATCAAAAAATAATGTAATGACGGATGGACGAAAGATGTATTGACCTCCTTAAGTCTATCGTTAACTTCGATAATTTTACGGTGGCTTTATTACCGTATTTAAAGCTGTATTTTTTTAGTGATTGTACTAAAATCAAATTCGAAGGAGATAGGATGGATTCGTACTCAAAGGAAGAGAACCATAAATTTGAATAAATGAGCCCGTTTCTTTCAGGCAAAAGCTAAGGCTGGACAGCTCAGTCAAACACATTGCAGCAAAACCACCAGCTCATCCCTGCACTAAAACCCCACCTAACTTCCACTTTCTTTTCTTTTATTTAATTAATTATAAATAAAAATCTTGGTGTCCCCACTATTTTAGACAGAAGACGTCTTCCCTAATGTACTTGTTTAATTAATTCAAATACGACAGGAAAATTACGTGACGTTCTAAGACGTCACTCCGTCTGAGGGATTTCCGTAGATTAAGGAAAAAAAGAAAAAGA
Organism: Salvia rosmarinus; assembly: GCA_036937905.1. Lineage (NCBI taxonomy): Eukaryota > Viridiplantae > Streptophyta > Magnoliopsida > Lamiales > Lamiaceae > Salvia > Salvia rosmarinus. The sequence continues at coordinate 101,095 of JAODLM010000169.1, forward strand.
AAAGGTAAAAGAGAATACTAAATATTTAATTCTATTGTTACGTATCACTAAAACAGGCATGATTTCTTCATGTTACATATTTCTGCAGTTAGTTTGACTATAAGAGAACAGAACATTAAATGTCTATTTCCAATGGTTATATTTTGAGAGAAATGCTATTTGCACATAATATGTATACACATAATAGGATAAATTGGTAATTTTGCATGATTAGTAATTAAGAGATCATCAATGCAGATTCAATAAAGTATGATTTCACTTTAATACCCTTAACCTTGAAATTAGGAATAGCTTAGCAAATTTCCAATTCTATATCTTTCCATAATAACTAAGAATTTTTTCCCATAAATATATTGAGTTAATTTCGAATATTTTATTTTTATTCTATAATTTAGTAGAAAACAACATACAAGATCATTAGTTCAATATTTAATATTGTGTTAATATTACATAGATTCAACATTTAATACAATGTTAATATTTCTACATTGTCAAATGACGATTAATACTAGTGTATGTTAACACTAGGGATAATGAGTTCATTTTAGAATAATAGTAATTTCAATCAAGGAAGAGATAATTATCTTATTTATTGATTAAATAATATATTTCATTTCATATTCTTTTCTTCACACATTCACATCATCCACAAATTTATGGAATTTGATTTCATCGTGTTCTTCGTTACTTGATACACAATTAGTATTATAACAAGTAAAATACATAAACTTGATATTATTTATCTTACAATACAAAATAAAATCCAAATATATTAAAAATGACCAATGAAAATAAAAATTATGATATAAATCTATATTGGAATAATATCTTAAATTCAAAATTAACACATTATAATATACATAAAATATAAATATTTTCAAATTAAAATACATTAAAATTAATAAGTATCCGTGTATGTATAAAACCTATATAATGGTATAATTGCTAAATATTTATATTTCCATAGTGGTATTTTTTAAGATACAAATTAATCATTTTGTTTCCAAAATTATTTGAGTAAAAAGGGAAAATAAAAACATCCCAATTTCATGATATGACTACCAAAAATGGATATGGTTAATTTGGGAATTTTCTTTATACCATAATTATCAAGGGTATTATGTATGTACATATTATGTATATTTAGCACTACCCATATTTTAATACTCAACTCGTTAATACTCGACTCAACTCATTTCAAGCTTACCTCTAGTCATATTCCCACCTCTTGACCTTAACTTATGTTAATGTAAATGGTTGTGCTGAAAATAATGGCAGTGACACATATAATTGGCATACTCTTCTACATTTTCATTCTCTAGTACTAGTGATATTGCCAAAAAAGGGAAATAAATATTAATCTTCATGAATTATAAGGATTTAAAACTTTCAAGCCATTAATAGGAAATAAACACACAAGAATAACAAATCAAAAAACTTGCACAGAGACTATAAAAAACTTTAAATTTCAAGCAAGATCTTGACTGCAAATACATCAGATACAAACAACAAAATCTTCAAATTGAGAAAATCCCTTTTGAAGAAAAACCAAGCACAGATGATCAAAGAGTCTTTCTTTATTAGGAAAAAAAGGGAAGAGATGAAAGTCTTGATAAACACTAATTTACACGCAGAGCTGCAAATCTTGAAACCCAAATCTACAAACAGGGGGAGAAATCACCAAAGAATATAGTTTCGACTTTCAACAAATCAAAATGGCGTCTCACCTCATGCTTTCTTCTCTCTAAATTTTATGTCGTTGGATGTCAACTCGGATGCGCTCCTTTGATCAGCAGGTCCACGAGGATGATCTCTTGAGGACGGGCTTCATCTGCCTGTCTTCTTGAGCGAGATCATGCCCAAGTGCGAGGATCTTCGAGCATCATCTTCGCCACGAGGTATCCCGCAATGGACCAAGTCTGGTATTTTCTTGCTTGCTTCCTATGTATCTCCCTAGCTTCCGTCGTAGTACTCGGGCCAGCTGTCCTTCAGCAGACGGCTCTCTGCAAGATCGATTGCTCGTCTCTCGCAATTTGTGGGCGTCCGTTTGATACACGCAGCTGTTAGCAACCATAGAAGCACTGCTCCACATATGCAAAAGAGTGTAGCCAAACATGTAAGAGTGTTAGTGGATAGATTCAGAGATGTTCAAATTTTATGGGAAGGGAGTCTTGTGACACCCTGTTTGACGGATCAAGATTGGGACCCAAACACTAAAAAACACCAATAGTATTACAAATATATCATCAGTTTATGAGTTTGGATTCGGATATGTCAGAATTGTGTTAAGAGAAATATTGACACCGTAGGGGAAGAAGACGAAAACCTTGTTGGAAATTACTGCTTTTCATTATTGGGCCCGAGAGTAAACAAGCGGTTGGGACAACAAACATCCGTCTTGTTTTGCTCCACATACCAATATAACCATCGAAGGTTGTTTCAAGTGACTTATTTTTGGAATTAGGGGCGTTGGAAACAAAGTGATGCTTGAGTTCTCGTTTCAATCCACTTAAAGAATTCTCATTTCAATCCACTTATCTAGTCCAACACCCTTGATGTTAAGAAAATATATCACAATGCAATAGAAGCCTTGATGTGGAAAACATTTATATTAGCTGACATGGCAAAAAGTAAGACTCATTCTATTATAGATCTTCTTAACTGATAAAGGGATGTAAGGCACAGACTACAAGAGACCTAAAAACAAGTAGTGAATACAACGACGACTAACCTGGCCAAGAACCTCCGTTGTGATAACTCCATCTCGTATTCTTCGGATCACATCCAGTCACAATCCGCCACTCATGACTTTCAATAGCCGGATAACATATCTTCAAAGGCATTTCTCCAACAAGCTCCTCCCATCTCTCTTCGAAAAGGTCCATGATCGCAGAAGCTTGCTCGGGAGTGGCAAGAGAGGACAATATGGCAACACAATTGCCTAGAGCAAACCATCTAAAATCCATCCTCGCAGGACTAACATTTCGATGAAATAACCACCACGAGTTGGCATGAAATCAAACACCCAGTCTGGGATCGAATCGGGATCACATTAAACTTGTTGACAGCTGTGTGAGTATTCTTGGTTTTGTACCGATATATGTCATTCAACTGTTGAAAATCAAGCCAAAAGTAACTCCTCATGTGATAGCTCAAGGCGTGGAGACGCTTCACTATTCTCTCGATGAACTCTTTACCTTCTGCGTCGTGCTTCAACATGGACAGAGCAGATCTCAAAGCCATAAAGAAGAGTGCTTGGATCTCAATCGGGTAGCCATAGATTCCCTGTCAAAGTGTGGATTCAAAATTAATATAAGCAGTTATCAAACGGAAGTTTGATATGTAATTATGTAGATTCAACTGTCACCATTTACTACTTTAATCCCAAATATTCTAAATTTTCGACTACACTCAATTCTCAATCCTCAGAAATGTATCATTAATAAGAAAAGGCACAAAATAAACACAAGTACCACCTCAAAGAAACACCCCAAGTTTTAAAGACCTACTACTGTGACTCGCTTCAAGGGTGGAAAGACCAGGAATTGTGCAAGTATGAGTAAAATAAAGCAGCTCTTAACTCATACCACCAAATAAAGAAACATACAATATCAATGCGATAACTATTCCCTTTTGAACATCCAACAACAACATGATTCTTATCGCTGTCAATGTTTTTATTCTATTTAACTTTGCCGATATTAAGAACTTCAAACTCTCAGATATGCTAGTTACCTTTTCCTTTATTATTCAAGCTTCAAAATTGTCACTTTCAACTGCCAAAACTTAAGATGCAATGCAACACATACATCAGACTAATTTATAGGAGGCAAGTGTGTTCGATTTCATCTCAATAAATCAACATTTGAAGTGCTAGTAAATAATTATAAGATAGCTCACCATTCTACGATCGATCATTGAGCAACCATCAGCACAAAGCAATGTCGGAAGCGTGTCAAAGCCTTCTGACAGACACAAGGCCAGAATAAGCCTCATTCCCTTTTGGCACTCGGGTGTTTCGCCAGGGAAAGGTCTCCCGTCGATTTTGTGTATGCACGGAGGAGAATTATCCACCAGAAACCGGAATCAACCGGAGCAACTCTTCCAATAGCACTCTCACCAAAATCTGCTATTATTGTGTCCGTCTTGCGAACAGGATCGTGAAGTACTTTGAAACTAGCCGGCATAGCGCCCTCACCAAGCTTGAATCTGTCTATTCTTTTCTCCCATCCTTGAAGTTGAAGTGTCTTCAACAAGAAATTCTTAACGATATCCGGCTCCCCATTCATCAAAAAGGCCAGTGCACTTGGCACAAAATCTCGAACAAACACCTGCATTAAGTAAAAAGAATATTAAGAAAAAGATACTATTGGTTAAGCAGCAAAGATGTTCAAATGTTACACTAAAAATTCTCGGTTGCACTGAACTAACAATTCATCATATACATACATACATGTATATATATATGTAAATATTCAATAAGTGTTTTTTTAGGTAAATATGCAGCACCTGATCATAATTCAAGACCTCCTCCGAAGCATGATCATAAGCAGCGATTGTGCCAACCGGCTGACCACGGAAGTGCACCAACGACCGCCTGAGGGCTTCCCAAGCATCTGCAACCATTGGATGTGGTTCGAACGAGTTTCTGGCAGACGAGGCAGGGGTATCCAATGCTGACCGCCCCGGTGAGTATGCATTCTCGTAATTATCCAAAACTCTCGACAGACCAGCCGATAACTCGCTCAGTGATCTCTCATCAAAAGATCTCTGCCTCTCAATGTTTATTCTAGGCTTCTCGAGTAGCTTCGAGAGATCATAATCATCCATTTCGGATATTGAGCAGTGGGAGCTCACGTTTTTGAGACCAAACTCTTTTGCACCTTCCACTCCCCCCTTTCCACCATCAAGAAGAGCCTTGACACAATCCATAATCGTCTACAACTTCCAAAAGGAGTACTCTCTGTATCACCAAGGGTTACTAACCATCAATGCAATATGAGACATAGAAAACACAACAAGTCCACATGCTATAAATCTAATAAGCAAGCATAATCTTCTAATCCGAGGAAGATATAAGTCTATCAAGAAATAGATTGTCCAAAGAACAATAACCAAATACAATGAGGTATACCTCTTATATTCTAGGTTAACCTTAATGATAAAACATGATGCAGAAACAGATGAATATAAATCCCAAACATCAAACTCCACAAGAAATGAACGAAGAAATTGGATACAAGAAACTGAGTAAGGAGACAAAAAAATTACCAAAAATAATACGATCTTATCCAACAAATCAGAATAAATAACCGAAAATTTCCATTAAATAAAATTCTTATCCATGTTGCTATAAAATTCACATCCTTATCCACAAAAATATGGTAATTCGCAAATAAACATAGAAAGGAAAATGGTGCTACACAATCTTGCACACAGCAAAAATTTAGAAAAATGGCAAGAAATCAATTTCTACAGTTTGCTAAAATCATTTGTTCTCTTATTCAGTCTGCCTTAATGGTTTACCTCAACGAGAGAAACTAAAACACTACCCATCATTAAAAAAATTATATAATGAATAATGAATAAGATTATTCATTCAGGATTAAGAAAATTAGCATCACTATTACACTATCCCGAAATTCCGGGACACTGAGAGAGAACACAAAATATGTTAAAAGACACCAAATTTAGAGCTGGAAAAGAGCTAAAACTACATCAAGATTGAATCTTTACAAAAGAAAGAGAGAAACCACATTACTGAATTTGAAAGAAAAGACAAAAGCAAAATCATCAGATCTATTAAAAAACAGCTGAAATTTTGGGTAAACCGAACCCACAAAATTCAAAAGGGTGTGGAGCGAAAATAGTGCAAACGAAAGAATCAGTTTCGGAAAGGGTCGCTGGAACAAGTCAACAATTTATGAAGGAAACAGTAGATCTAAATCTCTTTGATAAGAGAAAGAGAGAGAGCAGACCTTGGAGATATATATGTCGAGGAATGGGGAAGAATATATAGGAGGGATAATCCGGCGGGAGAGGCGGCCGGCGGAGAGAAAACAGGAGAGAGAGCGAGAAAAGAGAGAGGAAAAAAGGGATCATTCTGGCGGAGCTTTAATTTATAGACCCAAACTAACCATCCAACCACCCCCAGGGAGAGAGAGAGTGTGTGTGAGAGAGAGGAAAATAATTAATTAAAGGTCTTTCGAGGGAAATGAATTAAATCGAAGTGTTTAATGCGGCCAGCAATTTAATATTGCTTTTCTGTTTGAAGGAATTTACCGGTGTTTGCCGGTCTGTGTTGGATTTTAATTGACCCAAAAAATTATGTATATCATCATAATTCATTGTGACAAAGATCAAGATATTAATCTAAATTCATATTTTAATAATTTAATTATAATTTTTGGTGTTGGTGATTATAAATTTGTGATTCGAAATGAGTTTGAATTGGGTTCTTAACCTCTCTCATCATATGACTATCTCACATAAGATTATCTCTTGTTATATTTATTTAAGATGGTGAAAAAAATCACAAACTTTAAAGATAATTTTAGCTAATTAGTACGAATATCTTTCAATAGCAATGGTTGATGTAATAGAATTACATTATTATACGAAAATAAACAATAATGTACACAATTTCATCATTATTGAGCATTTATAAATTGAGTGAAGGGATGAGAGGAATGAGATTGCACGACTAGAGGCAGTAGGTAGATGCTCGATCCCAAACCAGTGATGCACAATAACAAGTTTCTATGTCACTACAGTAATGACGACTTCAATTGGATTGAGTTTCATGATATACAATGATGGTGGACGCTACAAATTAATAGGTAGGAGGATGTGTGCATGAAGATAGTAAAATTAAAAAATACGAATAGACGATAACAATACCGTGTTATAATGAATAAATATTGACTTATATCAAAATTATCCCCACCTCTGAGTATGCAGAAAAAGAGTTTGGAACTTTTATCATCCTTTTTATAGGAAATGAATAATCTTTCATTCTAAGATAATATAAATGACACATAACTACCGGCGCTTCCTGTAAAGCCAGCATAGCAAACAAATAATAAGAAAGAGAGAAATAACGTGTAAGGTGAGGAAAGTGCTTGGAAAGATCAAAGAGGAGAGAATTAACGGGCACGAGGAGATTGCCGGGCATCCCATCTGGACAATACGATAACTTCTGATGTCTCTCTCTGATCACCACCTTTTCTTTTCGGGTAGCTCCTGCCCGTATCAGTACGTTTGGAGGTTGTTATGATTTTTAGATATATCCACTATCATAATTATATTCACACGCGCACACCTACTAAAATATCTCGTCAGATTTTCTCATGAATTGAAATTCTGAAAGGAATATCGAAAAGTACTTTTATAAGGGTATTTGTTAAGAATATTATGATACTTTTATATGAATTTATAATTTTTGTACAGTTTATAAAATGTTGTGAGTATATACGATTTTATTCTTTCTAAAAACTAGATTTGTCTTCAGTAGTGCGAAATAAAGTAATAAGTATTTGATTTAAATTAATAATAAATAATTAAAATTAAATTACATCCATGATTATATAAGTAAAATTTAAAGATTATATATATATATATATATATATATGAACCGACAAAATGAGTCCCGCTAGAAAAGCCCGCTCGGGTACCGGGGTTTGGGTTGGTTTGGCTTAAAATTAAAGGCAGGAAAAATCGGCCTAAAAAGCCCGCCGAAAAAACCCCGGCCTACTGGGCTTGAACCAAAAGCCCGGGGTTTTGGGCTAAAAAAGCCCGTTCAATATTTTATTAAATATATGTATTTTATAAAATATTTAATATACATATCGATAATTTTTTAATAATATTAATTATCTTTTATAGTAAAAGTTTCTTACTAATTCACATACTGGTCAGGAAAATATATTTTTTTGAATTGCAACACATCAAAATTCTGAAAAAAAATAATAACTTCATAAATCATTCAAAAATAATTCATAAAAGAAATGATCTCCAAAAATATATAGGTTGATGATTAATGACCTTATAATATGTAAAAACTATTTTGAATCATTGATCTTAAATATATATTGAATAATTAATTTATTTTTTTATTATTTTAGGCGTATAAGTGGAATTAACGTTTAATAATATCATTTACCTTTGATTTGTAATTACTGATTTATTTCTCCTTAAATTAAAGAATTAAAATTATACTGCATTACAATATCATCGTATGAATACATAAATATGTCAAAATATACAAGAAACATTATCATAAGAATAAGTAAGTTTAATATGTTCTTATCACTGATTATTTATTTAAGTTGGAGTTATGAGATTTTAATTATGTATTTAATTTATTTATTTTTTTGAAATTTCAAAATATTAATTTTATATATTAAAAAAATTAAAAAATAATCTAAAAAAAGCCCGTCTGCCCGAAAGCCCACCCTGGGTTGGTTTGAGCTTCATATTTCTAGGCCCGAAAAAATTTCGAGCGGGCTCGACCCGACCCGAAAAATATAAAAGCCCGACGAGCTCGGGGCCGGGCCGACCCGGCACGTTACTTTGCCACCTCTAATATATATAGGGTTGGATTTCCGTAATACCGGTCCTCGTGTAATATATAGTACTCAATCTAGACCACACATTTTGAACACTTGGATGCATCACAATTTGACAAGTGGCAGTACCTTTTTCATTTATTTAGTTTTTAAATTTTTGCTAGGGGCAAAATTGGAAGAGATCAAAACAACATTCTTATTCTTCTTCGGTAGTGGCGGCGGACGACTACGACGACAGTGGACAGCAGCGGCGATGGCGGTGACGTTGATGACGAACATTAGATTTTGAGAGAAAAAGAAGAATATGATGTTTTTGAGAAAAAAAAATTGAGTGATTTTGAGGAAAATAAGAAGGGAAATTTGATGATTGAAAGAGATGATGGCTATGGCGATGATTTACGGAGAAATTCACGGTAGTCGGAGGCTTACGAACTAAAGGATAAGGATCGAGAGAGTTTTGTTGTCTAAAATATATCCAAAATAAAACACACTCATACATAAAAATAAACATAAACACGCATGTTGGCCACAAAGCGGGGTGTGCATCAACCGAATCGAACCAAAAAGCATCGAACCGATAATTTGCAATCGATTCGGTTCGGTTTCAATAATGTAGGTTTCTGTTTGGTTCAAAATTTTAATTAAAATCGATTTTCGGTTCGGTTATCGGTTTTATATTTTAGGTCGTGGGTAACAAACCGAACCGAAATTATTATTTTATATATTTAAATTTTATATAATAATTAATTAATATCTTAATTAAATAATTAGGATAAAAATATGTTTATTTAGAAAAAAAATTATAATATATGTTTTGATAGGTTTTTTAGTCTGACCGAAACCGATCCATTTTCGGTTTAGTTATCAATCGGTCCGAAATTATAATTATAAATCGGTTGGTTCGGTTCAAAAATACTTTCGATTCGGTTTTAAGTTTGAAAAATTTTGATCGATCGGTCGGTCGACCGATCGATGCACACCCCACACAAAACACAAACATGCATCTATAAAAATACCAACATGCATATATTAAAACACAAACATGCATATAAGAAAGCATAAACACCTTGTTAGCTATAAAACACAAACATGCGGACAAAACACATTCATGCATATAATAAAACATAATAATGCATATATAAAAACATAAACATGCATGTTGTCCAACGAGCACTGGGAGTGCAAGCACGCGTTGGTGCAATGTGCGAGTGCTGGGTGCACGCCTCCAACATACTATTACGAAAAACACACACCACAATCACGACATAAAAAAGAGAACACACGAATTGTTTACCCAGTTCGTCTTGCGACTACGTCTGGGGGCGATGTCAAGCCATAGATTTCACTACGTATTTCGGATACAGATTACATGGAGAAGTGGCTATTAAATAGATAATAACATAAACCCTAACTCTAAGCCCATTAGGGTTCCGCATGAGCCCAAAAAACATAAGCCCAAATTGGATCATCATATTTGGGGTTCAGTGTATAGTCCATTCATGCTCCATACTCCAACACATACATGCATGCATATCTCCATCATAAGATATATGGGATGAGTGGATGAGATTGAGTATTACATACTACTTGGACTCGGATACTATATATATATATATATATATATATATATATATATATATATATATTATAAGAAAGTTAATATAAAATATATAACCATATCACGGAAAAATAAAAATACACTAAATAAAGTTTTTTTAATAACATGAATACAATATAACAATTGCGTCTATAGTGTGTGTGTGTTGGCCTAGTGGTAGAGTGGTTAATGTCCAAGGCCAAAGGTCTCAAGTTCGAGTCCACCGTGACACGACCTTTAAATTTCTGTATTAAAATTGACCAAAAACAAAAAACAATTGCATCTCTCTCTCTCTATATATATATATATATAAAGTAAGCACATAATTTGTAATATTTGAAAAAACAACTAAAATAATTTTTTAGTTTTCACTATATGTATATATCTATAATTCTATATAGATGTTAGGTAGAGTTGATAGATTAAAATATAATAAGTTAAATATCTTGAGATAATAAAATATTAGATTTATATGTACCTATTTATTTTAATTATTATAAATAAATATATTTTCATATATATATATATATATATATATGAGAGATGGATAAAATACAAATTTTGTTAGTCTTGAATCTTGACCGTAGTAGATAAATACATATAAACTTATTTGGATAAACAAAAATATAAAATATTAATTATTTATGTTTTATATTTTGCTTTTGAAGTAAATTATCTATTTTGTTGTATTTGATATAAGGCACACTAATATTTTTATTAGGTTGAGTAAATGGATATATTGAACATGTCTAGGCGAAAATATTATACATGATGATTTTGCCTTTATGTATATAAAATTCTAGATATGATTTTGCCTTTATGTATATAAAATTCTAGATATGATTTTGCCTTTATATATATACATAGAGAGAGAGAGAGGGGCAGAGTCTATATATATTATATTGATAGATGTCACATGCATTTAATAAATATAGTTTGTTGAAACCTGCCTGTCACCTTGGGTGAAGCTCAACACTCATGGTTTATTTGATAGATCCTCATGACATCCGAGGAGAGGCCTTGTCTCCGACTCACGGTCGCGATTCATCACGTCCTTTGTCTCCCACTCCAAGCGACCTACAACTTTGATGCGAGCTCTAGGTTATCTGTCATGGCCTTTTGCTTACCTCCCGGTTCTCCCAAATTTTGATTGAGCTCGATGCGATTACTATTGTTAATCTTCTAATCTACGGACAATACGAATCGGGTTCGACATGGCACATGATTATGAGATTAGCTGCGCCGCTAGAGACCTCCATGTTAGAATCACACATATCTATAGAGAGAAACCGCCTTGATGACTTGTAATATCCAGAAGAATTAAAGGCTAATTACGATATTTAAATTAAGTAAATTAAGGTTTCACGAAATAATTGAATTAGTAATTTATCGAATAATGATTTCGATTAATTACGAGTAATAATTCTATTTTATATTCACTAAGGATTGTGAATTAAGGAATATAAATATATAAAGTGTTTGACGATAGTATTTTAACGTCGATTGAGTATCGATAGTTAAAATTTCGTAAAATTTTCTAAGTGTGAAGCTTAGAATTTAATTCCATTATTAATGGAATAATTTAATAAAGTGACTATGACTTTATTACGACCATTTTGAGATGAGTCGATAATTAACGTTTTGAGACGTTTCAAACGTTAACGTTTAGAGATGAATAGAAAATGAGATTAATGATCAAGGAATTGTAGTATTTAAATTCCTATAATTATTATATGTAATTAGAGTATTATTTAGCATTAAGATAATTCTAGAACATTAAGGATTAATTATTGGACAAGTTTAGAATTTTGAAAACCCTAATTTTCGAAAATTAGGGTTTTCTCACATGAAATGATACCAATAAATTTTCCTATGATATAATTTATCATCTAAAACATATATTATGATATATATATATATATATATATATATATATATATAATTAGCATGGAAATTAATTATATATCAATTCTTAAGTGAAGAAGGCGTGAACTTTAGTGTGTGAAGCATGATTTACGTGTATTCTTTATACACTTTACTATGTTATGAATAAATCATGCAAGTGGCATCTAATTACACATTAACCAAGAAAAATCAGTGATGTGTGTGATAAGTGAGAATCGTGTATAATGGTTGAACAATGAGGTTGGAAGCTTACACACTACTCTATTTGATGATGTATTCTTATATTTTGGGAAGAGTAATTGTTGACTAAGTACATGGTAAGATAAGCATAAAGTTAATACTCTCTTTGTAACCATAGAGCCGACGGCTCTTGTAAATCCAATTCAAAGGATTTAATTGTTTGGTTGAAAACTTTATTCATGTATTAACTTCCATGACATATGCATGGTGAGTCATAGGAGAAAAACTTGGTCTTCTTGTGTGTGTGATATAGCCGTGACTATTGCTTCAAAAAAATGATGAATTAAATTGTTTTGTTCAAAACTTTTTCAATGTAGTTAATATAGTGATGTAATCACTTGATGACTCACAAAGCTAAATAGAAAAAGCTTCCAATTGTTTTAATTGTGAGAGAGTATGATCGAGAGAGAAAGAGATGATACATGTATTAGTTCATTTACTTAAGTCTTTGATTAAACCAAAACAAATACATTTCACTCTCTCTCATTTTCAAACAAAAGAACCGAGAGCTTCCTCTTAGAGAGAACCTTGTGTTCTTCATCTTTCAATCACCAAAGCGATACTAAACCTTTGCACATAAAATCAAAGCCGTTAAAGGTTAGGAATCGAGCGAGCTTCGATTATACACTAAGTTTTTAAATTTTAATGGCTAGATTAAAATGTTAAGCATGTGATCTTAAGTATGAATTATGCTAAGCATGATACTTGTTAATTAATGATCGTATTAAGATGAGATGAAAGCATGTAGCATGTTTAAATTGATATTAAAAATGCTATGAAATTATTTCATGGGTACCGAAATTTTTATTGAATGATTTAAGAATGGATTGATGATATATGATGTTGTAGGAGCCTATAGTGATTTATTGGGAAATTTATAAAAATCCTAAGCTATAGTTTCAATACTACCGAAAATGCATGAAATATGCTATGATGATGTACAATTTTAATTTGAGAAATGTAATGGCATATTAGTGATCTAGAACATTAATTATGTATTACATGAATTTACTAGAATTTTTGAAGATTTAATGCTCAAATTCTTGTAATGACCGAAAGCTTCCAAGATTGGTTACAAGATGTATAAGTTAGTATTGTTGAATATTATGATGAATTAGTGATGTATAATAATGTTGGGGCCTTGTATAAATTAATTAAATTTGAGAAAATTATTTGGGCAATTTAGAGCTTAAAACCGTGACTATTGGACTTAAATAAGTAATGCCCAAAATTTTCTATAGTTAATGTTAATACATATTAGTGATAATATGATAAAATAGTACACTATATGAATTTAGAAGAATTTTGGAAGAAGAATGAAAATAAAAGCTTAAGGGCCGAGAGTTGATAAGTTTATATTAAGGATTTTAAATCCTTAATATCAAGAAAAATAATACATTATATGTCTAAAAATTATTTTAGACATATTAAGAATTTATGAAATTTTATAAACATAGAATACTATGTTTACGGAGAAACGTTATATTAAATAACGTTAGAAATGAAAAATAATGTTTAATGAATAAGTTAATTAATATTTAAGAAAATATTAATAGAGTTTATCAATTTGCGTGAAAATCGAGAATTAAGGCTTTATGAAAGAAATCGATTGAAAATCGATTATATGGAAATGGATATTAAATATATGAATTATTAAAGTATTAATAAAGAAAAGTCAAAATTGTTGACTTTCGAAATTAACATATGAAATACGTTCGATAAATACGCTAATACGTAAAACGTATTAATTATATAAGGAAATCTCATTGGTGAGAAAAGATTTCATAATGGAAATCCTTGTATCGAAAAACGTAGATATCGTTGAGCGTTTAACCTAAAAGGTTAAATGAAATAGTTGAACATATCTCGAAGCAGAAATGTTTAGTTAAGATCTGTGATTAAGCGGTATTGAATTCGTTATGAATTCAAATGATATTAGTATAAGTTATCAAAGTTATTCTAAACTTTGAAAATCTCGAAAACGCATTGACCGACCCATCGCTTTTACGTAAAGGTGAGAAAGCGGACGCGACGACTTGGCGTAGAAGATAAATCGAGTTTAAGACGATTAAGAGTCCAGGTGGGCTTCTTTTCTTATCCTCAAGGATAAAATGCTTTATTTATGATGCTTTCTTCGAAATGAAAAATACTTATTTATGATGCTCTTTTGAGAAATGATTATGAAATGATGATGAAATTATCTGCCCAAAATATTTATGTTTTATGTATGTATCCTATCCATGAATGAATGAATGATGAATGTTGTTGGGTCGCTCCCAACTTATAAATGAAATCGATATCGGATCCTATGCTTGGGAAGGCTTATACCGCTAGATTAACGTGTACACCTAATGGTGATTTGTGTGTTGTAAGGACAATTCACGGCGGTCACAATGACGTAGAGGAGGCCGCCTCTCTGCGTAAATGTTAATGTTATGATGAAATGAAGGAATATGGATCATACATACAAGGAAAATGTCTGTGCATTTAATGTTTATGAAAATGATGAAAATGTTTAGTAAGCTCAAGGCCTTTTAATTAAAACCCTCGTGTCTTACCATGATGGGCGAGAATAATTAAAAGATGATAAAATGTTTTCGCATAAGTCCACCGAGTGCATTATTTGTACTTCTCCGCATATTGTTTTAAATGTGCGATTGAGTGGTAATGTGATGGGCGATGTTGAGCAATTAGGAATGTTGTCTTTGAAAATTTATACCTTGATAGTACATCGTCATATGTACATATCACATGTTTTCCGCTGCAAGAAAATAAGTTATGTAGTAAAGTCCAAAAACATACTTGATTTATGTATTACAGTTTAATGTTAAATGGTCTCATTGTTTATTCATCCCTGTTTAGAGTAATAATCCCTGCTAAATCGTACTTAGGATTTAGGGGCTGTTACATGACTTCATGACCAGACTTGGACACCTGATGGCTGGTCTCGTCATTTTTGACATGGATTCTGCCCCGAGACAGTTTCTTTCTTTAGTCAAGATGGACCAGCTTGGCTATCATAACTTCAGAGTCTGTGTATAGGCCTCAACCCTTGTTTTCCCATGTCTGTATATTAATTGTGCGGGTGATTTTTGATGTCTTTTTATTTTTGTTGTAGTTAGGAGTTAGCATTTTTTACCATTTCCATCATAAAGATGATGTACATGTTTTCTCCTTTTTTTGGTTGATATATTTATATGTTAGTGGGCCTTAAACCCCTCACCCTTTGAGGTGTTTTGAAAAAAAAAAATATAGGGTTTAATAAGATAAATCTTTTGAGCTCCTTAAGAGGATGCATAGCTATTTGATATAAATAACTGGCATAACATACAAATATTGGAACCACCCAAGATGCGGAGTATATTGGGTTATCGATGTAACTCCTACCCATAACAAGACAAAGTGATAACACTCATACTTATCTGATACCTTATAGAGCTTCAAATTTACGTTTAGACATCGAGACCTAAGTTCTTCACGATTGTCAAATAGAAGAACATGTCTCATTGTGATCCATCAATACGTAAAGATGTACCAATATAGACATGTAACCAAGAAAAGTTACTTCTCATCTATTCTGTAGCTTATACAGACAACTCATCCTCAAATCGTCTCAGTTTTAATGAACGTTTATATCTCAATAATCTTAACCAATTCATACAGTCTTTTGTGATTCACAACACACTGAATGATCTAATTTTTGTATGAGATAAAAAGACAACATATGCAATTATAAACAATTCAAATAGAAGAATCTAATAATGATAACAAAAATTATTATACATAAGCTCAACCAAACTGCTTTAAGCGTACAAAATCAACAATATTTACATCCCTAGTTGAGGCACAAACATTCAAAATTCTTATTTGAATATGAGAACTGATATTGGTAGATTCACGCAGAGCCCAAGAGGGCGTTATTTGGTCTATTCAGTAACTAGACTCAAAGTGGCTTAGTATTTAATTCGTTCTCTTACATACATTAATGGCGTTATCTAAAGTAACAAGTTCGAATCTGAGTATGTTCCTAAAGGAGACAGATTAAATGATGACTCTGGAAATGGTGTAAGGATTCGGGGACAATCCGAGTCTTGCTAGGAGGAGATTCCTGGGAGCTATGTCCGAAAAGTAATAATATATTCACGAAAGAATTGGACTTGTCCTAGATATTTTGCAAACGACGCAGTTGGTGTTGAACACGAATTAACTTTGAGAGTCTACTTAGAGCTAGACTTGAGGACTCAAAGGCGTAGAGAAGATAGAATTAGAGGCATTAATCAGGAAGTAACTACCATACCTCCGAAAAAGATAAGGATTCTATATATTTGAGCTTATTTCCAAAAGAGTCACAGATATCTACCAAAAATGTCATAACTATCTCATATATTATATCCCCTAGAAATAGGTTAGGATCTCATTGTAAATCCATCAAGCACATACAAACACACACTCTCTCTATATATATTTCGCCACAAGATTCCATCAATAAATCTCTTTCTCCTGTGAATATAAGCATGTTGTCTAATAACGTAAATCTTGTGTTTTTGTTTTTTTATTTATCTTACTTTTTGCCATAAAATCCGCATACTGTTCATTATTATCTATTGCTATCGAAAAAAAAATCCGATTCAACAACAACAAACTTTAATTCGGAATCGATTATATAAGAGTTGAAAACTTAGAAATTCATTCTACGTGAAACAACTATTCCAAAGCTTTAAGCAATATTGCCGACATCCAACAACTGTTGCAACGATTCCAACTTCATTCTGAATCCAAACTAAAACAACCACATTTATTGTGTGATTATTAAATCGCAAAAAAGAACAGAGAGAAGAATGGGCAAAGTGATGTTAGGTGAAAAAAGGAAATAAAATAAGACTGGAGGGTATAGCCGGGATTTCATTAATAAGAAAAAATAAAAAAAAATCCTTTACGTTTCATTTTTATGGCATACGACATTAAACGAGTTGGAACATGTGGGTTATTAAATTATAGCTTTTTGTGAAAAATATTATCGGTAGTGATCGATCTTATTTTCGTAGGGTAATAAATGCGTAAGGAACACGAGGAGATAACGTGGTTTGATCTATTGAAATAGATCTACGTCCACGGAGCAAGAGTGTATATTGTATTGAGTATGTAAGGAACGATTACAAAAAGTGTAGATGATCTCTTTCATCTAATCTAGCCTCTATTTATATACTATCATATTGAGTTTGACTCTAAACAAAGTCTTCTCTCATAAGGATTCTTTTAGATATGCATCCGAATCTTCTACGTCTCCAATATCGGTTTGAGTTGTAGTTGGTCGATGAGTCTTTTTGGACCGAACTCACATAGGCCGAGCTTAATGTCGGGCCCATTTATATTGGGTCGACTTGGGCCAATGGTTGGACCGTATCTATCACATCCCCCAAAAGGCGTAGAAGTGAGGTCGTGACGGATGGGGGCGATGGTTCGACATTGCCTCGCCGAAACTCGTGGCCCGACGAAGTGTAATGCGTGCAGATCTGCCAAGTTGAATATCGTCCGGTCATAAATTGGTCAAGTCGAAGACTCGTTGCCCACCAAGTCGAATATGTAACATCGTGTCGAGGTCAACACGGATGCCGTCGAGGTCGAACACGGAACACGCCACATCCATTTAATGTATACGACGGTTGGGGTCCCGATAAAGTGCATGTTGGGGATAACTTCCCAATCGCCATTTCCATTTCACTTTATCCCGCCAACTTTCAAACTTGAGAAACTCTCTCTTTGAAAAAATTGAGTTTCCAAGATCGCTCCTCT
Organism: Salvia rosmarinus; assembly: GCA_036937905.1. NCBI lineage: Eukaryota > Viridiplantae > Streptophyta > Magnoliopsida > Lamiales > Lamiaceae > Salvia > Salvia rosmarinus. The sequence continues at coordinate 119,197 of JAODLM010000169.1, forward strand.
TCCGTCAGATTCGGAGCACCGGTTGCATTATCCTCGATAGTCCTTCTAAAACAAGTAAGTTATCTTATATGGCTTCTTCTTCTTGTTTTGAGGAGGTTCACGGCCGTGAAGGCCGTGATGTGTCAGTGTCGCCACCGGGTTCGCCGGTGGTATCTTCTGGCCCTTACATCGTTGTTTTAGATGTTTTTACCATTTATTCTTCTATTCCTTCTGCGTGTAGTGTTAAAGGCGGGATTTTGGTAGGGTTTCCTCATTTTCTTCGTGTCTAGATTCTTCCTCAATTAAAGAGTTCTGTTTGAGATTTCATATCCCAAATTCTGTAGAGTTGGCCGTTCCCCGATTGGAGGATATGGCTTGTGCCCCTCCAGAGGGTTTTATCACGGTATATGAGGACAACCTTAAATGTGGTCTTCGTATTCCTCCACCTTTTTTTGTATGCCGAACTGCAACAAAAATTCAGCATACCTCTTGCTCAAATAATGTCGAACTCTTTTCGGCAGTTGACGGGTCTTGGTGTCTATGCCCATCGCCATAATTTTCCTTTTACCCTAGGGCTGGTCCTTAGGTTTTTTCAGTTTAAATCCAGCTTTGGTTGGTACTATTTATCACCTCGTCGTAGTTTTAAAGTGAAGACGAGGTCAAAAATCCCGAGCTGGCAGAATAAGTCCTATTTTGTCGGTTCGATGATGCATTCCGGTTAAATGCGGAATACGGGAATTGGCGGATGAGGTCACCGATGCTGACGGTGGCCTCGAGGAGTCGTTGGAAAGGGCCGGCCTTGTTGACGAAGTTTTTTATGAGGCCGAGCTCGTTGCTGCGGGGCTGAGTCCTTATGATCCTGCTACCGCGGTAGAACTGGTGAAGGGTGAGGCCCCCCTTATTTTGCTTGGCTCTTTGATTGATTTTTGTTTTATGTTCTAACTCGGCCTTTCTTTTTACTTCGCAGTGAACTTCGGTGCTTCGAAGAAGAGGAAGAGACCGAGGTCTGATCTCGAGCCATCCAACGTGGCTCCGAAGATTGTGTCCGGGGCCTCTTTCCGAGGACCAAGACATCTCGAGGTCGCCGCCTTTGTCCATCCCACGCCCTAACAAGGAAAGGCTTGTAGTTTCCCCTCCTGCCGGCGATGATGAATGTGAAATCGTCAATTCCCAGGTCGCACGTCGGTCTTTCCCCGAGGTAATGTAATTGTTTTGCACGTCATAAAGTTATGTGTTTATGTAATGGTTTGACGTGGTTGACTTCGGTACAGGGGACCGAGTATATGACGGCTGAGCTCGCGAGGGTTTCCACCCAACTGACGATGATGTCCACCCATCTGACGGACTATCTTAATGACGTCGTCGCCCGGGCCACCGGTGGCTCACGTCGCGGGGTTTGGAGGAGAAGACCTCCTCCGTCCATGAGGTGGCCGCCGGCCGAGGCGAAGCTCGGGATACGACGAAGAGGGAGGCCGTGGCTCGACGGCGGCCGAGGTCGGCTGTGAAGGCCGAGGTGGAGGCGGCCAGTGGCGGGAGGCCGAGATGGTGGCCTCAGAAGGAGAGCTTCTCGTGCGCTGCGGAGAGGGTGTTTTATTCGGGAGGTTCTCGGCTTGGTCACGGTGGCCTCGGTCCTCAATCTGACGTGGCGGCCACTCTCAATGAAGTCGCCGAGGATTACCCGGATTTGGATAAGTCCAAGTATGAGTATGAGGTGATGTCGAATGAGGCCATGCTGCGGGCGTATGCCGAGGCTCTCGCTGACGGCATGAAGAGCTTTCCTGTTGTGGAGAGCCTGGCGTCCTCTTCGACCCTGCTAACTACTGAGGCGGTCCGTGCCTGTGTGGTGGACAGGGACGTCTAGCTCAAAACTGCTATGGCCGATCCGGCTAAGGAGCAGGGTGCGGTGACGACTGCCGATGCCGAAGCTGCGGAGGTTCGAAAGGAGGCGGAGGAGGTGCAGCCCGCGGGAGAAGCTGCCGGAGGGGTCAGTTGATCCCCCTTTTTTTGTAGATAAAATGTACTCACGACATCATTAAGATGTCGGTTTTGACACTGCCTTATAGGCTTGAATAAGATTCCCAATTTTTAAAGAATGCTTCTTTTTGTTTTTGTCTTGACCAGTTACGAACTTGTTGATGTGTCTGCTTGGCTGAACCAAATCAAAATTTTGAATCGAGCTCTCGAAGCAAAAGAGGTCGAGGTCATTCACTTGGAAGGCAAGCTGGGCCATGTGCAGGAAGAAGCCGATGTAAAATTCAAGGCTTCTCAAGAGAAATTTGATGAGCTTCAAGCTCTGTTTTTGGAGTTGGAGGAGAAGCTGGAGATCTCGAAGGATGATGCCAAATCGATCACCGAGGAGCACGCCGAATACGAGGCGGTTATTCGTCGAGGTGGTGGAATGACCATCTCCGAGGCTGAAGCCAAAGTTTTAGAGATCGCAGGCCGGTGTTCGAGCTACAGACGTGAGTACGGTCGGGACTCTTGGCAATTTCGTGAGCGGCTGTCGACACGAAAAAATAGGCGGTCTATACAAGACTATTGTAGCTCGTCATCCACAACTTGAGCGGGTGCTTCGTTCGACTGCCGAGGCTTCTTCTTCTGCTGAGGCTTCTCCTCCCCCGATGGTGTGTTCAAATACCGGGATCATCGATAGGCATCCTCGGGAGTTTTATGCGCGTGAGAGACGGCAGTTATCGAGTAGCAAGGGTCGGATGTCGAGACATAGAGGTCGAGCTGGCCGAGCTCTAGGTGTCGATCCAGAACGAGGTAGAGGTAGGGGTAGGGTAAGCATAGATGAACTGCTGAACCCTGATTTTGCTAGAGATTGGCTTAGGTTCTCCCAGCCTCCCGGTCCTTCATCGTCCTCGTAATCTTTGTGTATGCATTGTATATTTTGAAAAGAAGAACAAATTTTTCTTTTCCTTGTGTTGATTTTTTCTTTTTATCAAACACTATATACATTTCGTCCTCGTAATCAAACGAAGGTAGGTCATCCTCGTATTTAAACGAAGGTAATTCATCCTCGAAATAAACGAATGTAGTTCGTCCTCGTATTAAATGAAGGTAGTTCTTCCTCGTATTAAACGAAGGTAATTCATCCTCGAAATAAACGAAGGTAGTTCGTCCTCGTATTAAACGAAGGTAATTCATCCTCGAAATAAACGAAGGTATATATAAGTTCCTTATTTGTCGAGAAGTGTCGATAGGGATGGTCCCCTCACGCTGTACCCTGTGTTGGGTTTATTTTCATCCTCGTAAATGAAGGTAGTTCGTCCTCGTAGAGGGTATTTTATAATGGGGAAGAGGTAGTATGCATAAGTGACAAATGAAATATGCAAGAAAAAGATTTTATTAATGAAACACGATGCAACAAAAGAAAAGGACCTAAAGACACGACTTAACAAGACTAAATGAACAATTCTTCTTCTTTTGACACTTATGCAAAATATCTCTTAAGATGAATGATGTGCCACGTATGAGGTATTTGCTCACCGGATAAATGGACGAGCTTATATGAACCTTTTCCGAGGACTTCTTCAACTCGATATGGTCTTCCCATGTGGCTTCTAAATTGTCGAGCTTTGCAGCTTTACTGACTTCGTTATTTCAAGTACGAGGTCGCCTACTTAGGCTGTCGGGATTTGACACTGGCGGTTATAATACCGAGCTACCTGTTGCTTTGCATCGAGCTTCTAATGTGGCGAGGTCTCTCTTCTCTTCTAGCGGATCGAGGTCGGTTCGTAGATTCTCCTCATTTACTTCAGCTGAGAAATGGATGGTACGGGGCTCGGCATACCGATTTCCGGGATCAACGCCTCGGTTCCATACACCAAAGCTGGGGTGTTTCTCAATTCGATGTCCGAGGTGTTGTGCGATATGACCATAAGACTTGTGGTAAATTTTCCACCCAATCGCCTTTTACCTGGCCGAGGCGAGTTTTGAGTCCTTCACAATTGTCATGTTGTTGACTTGGTTTGACCATTTGCATGAGGATGGGCCACCGAGGTGAATTTTTGTTGAATCTGAAGCTCTTGACACCACTCTTTGAAGACCTTATCTCATGAACTGCGTCCCATTATCCGAAACAAGGACATGGGGGATGCCGAAGCGACACACAATATTTTTTTTAGATAAAGTTGAGAGCGTTTTTGCTTGTTATTTTCAACAAGGGTTCGGCTTCCACCCACTTTGTGAAGTAGTCGATAGCGACAATCGTGGCTGAACCGCCTGGAGCTTTCTGAAGGGCCACAATATCAATCCCCCATTGCATGAATGGCCAAGGGCTTTGCATGTTGACGAGGTCGGTTTGAGGTTTGAGGTAGCCTCGGCACATTTTCATGAATTTGGCACTTCGAAAACTTCTTTACGAGGTCAATTGAGTCTTGGAACATTGTTGGTCAATAGTATCCCCATCGTATGACTTTCTTTGATAACACGCGAGTCCGATATAGCTTCACATGATCTCTCATGTACTTCTCGTAATACGTATTCAGCTCGGTTCGGACCCAAACACCTTAGGAGAGGTGGAGATATGACCTTACAGAGAATTTCTTTCAAGTATGTATCGCAAAGATTTGCTCAAGATTTTCCTAGCCTCAGTCCGTCATGAGGTAATTCGCCCTTCTCCAAATATTCTTGAATGAGAGTCATCCAATTAGGTTCTTCATCAGAGACTATGTTGACTTCTATCTCGGCATCGTCTATGCTTCTCTTTTGGACTTCTTCTACTGGCGGGCTTGTTGATGACGAAGCCGGTTTGCTTAAGGTGTCAGCTCGGCTATTCTGCTCCCTTGAGATACGAACCAACTAGAAGTATGAGAAAGACTGTTGTAGGCTTTTGGCTTTTTCAAGGTATTTCTTCATCCTGTTACCTTTAGCCTCGTACTTTCCCAACATGCGACTTACTATGACCTGAGAATCACTGTGAACTTGCACAACTCTTATCTGAAGGCTTTGAGCTAGGCGAAGCCCTGCAATTAAGGCCTCGTACTCCACAGACGGCGCCAATGATCGATCTTATTTTCGTAGGATAATAAATGCGTAAGGAACACGAGGAGATAACGTGGTTCGATCTATTGAAATAGATCTACATCTACGGAGCAAGAGTGTATATTGTATTGAGTATGTAAGGAGCGATTACAAAAAGTGTAGATGATCCATTTCATCTAATCTAGCCTCTATTTATATACCATCATATTGAGTTTGACTCTAATACAAAGTCTTCTCTCATAAGGATTCTTTTAGATATGCATCCGAATCTTCTACGTCTCCAATATCGATTTGAGTTGTAGTTGGTCGAGGAGTCTTTTTGGGCCGAACTCATATAGGCCGAGCTTAATGTCGGGGCCCATTTATATTGGGCCTGATGCTTGGGCCTAGTAGTTGGGTCGTATCCTATCACATCCCCCCCCAAAAAAAAACGTAGAAGTGAGGTCGTGACGGATGGGGGACAGTGGTTCTGACATTGCCTCGCCGAAACCGAAGTGCGTAGGTGATTTCTTGGCCATCTGGTCCTAAAAGTAAGATGCCTGCCGCACTTTCCGTTTTTCCCGAAGCTCCGTCCACATAGATTTACCAGCAATTCTCGGATGCTTCTTTTATGGGTTCGGCTTTGGCATTGTCTGAGGTAGGCTTGGTGGGTTTCGGCTTCTCTATGAAGTTAGCCTCTACTAGAAAGTCAACTAAGGCTTGACCTTGATGGCTTGACGAGGCAAAAGAGATAGCGTGCCCAATTCAATTGCCCACTCGCAATTCCACCAAGCTTCGGCTTTGTCAACACTGCAAGTGGATGATCGTGAGAACTTGTATAGGATGTGCGTGGAAATAGGGACGCGATCTCCTTGCAAAGATTTACTAATGCCAAAGCGAGCTTCTTTAGAGGTTGATATCTCGTTTACGGCCCTTTAAGTGCTCGGTGATGAAATACACAGGAGTTGACGACGTCCGTCCTCTCGTTAAGGCGCACTTATGGTTTCATCCGAAGTTGCGAGGTATAGGAAAAGAACTTCTCCTTCTTTCGGGACAGATAATGTGGGGAGTTTGGCGAGGTAGTTTTGAGATCTTCAAAAGCTAACTTGTGTTTATCATCCCAACCGAACTCCGAGCCTTTTGAGAATTTTGAAAAGGGTTGCTTCTCCACGGTTTTTGAAAGAAAACGGCTTAGTGCAGCTATGCAGCCCGTCAACTTATGCACGTCATGGATGGTCTTCGGCTTCATCTCCAAAACGGTTTGAACCTTGGACGGGTTGGCTTTTAATCATTCTTGTGAAACCCAAAGCATCTAAAAATTTCCCGCATCGAGCTATGAACGTACATTTCTGGGGGTTTAGTTTTAGGTTTACTTTACGGTAAGTCGAGGACAATTCGAGGTCGGCAACACATGTGGCTTTCTCCTTACTTTTGATGACGATGTCATCCACATACACCTCCACGATTTGACCGATGTAGGGCTGAAATATCTTGTCCACCATTCTTTGATAGGTGGTCCCTGCATTCTTGAGTCCGAATGACATCTTCTTATATGCAAAGACACCGAAGTCCGTGATGAAGGTTGTTTTGGATGCGTCCTCGTCACTCATCAAGACTTGGTGATACCCCTTGTATAGATCCAAGAAGTCAAGACTTCGTATCCAACCAAAGCGTCAACTTTTTATCAATATTGGGAAGGGGTAGCAGATCCCAGCAATGTTTATTGAGATCGGTATAATCGATACATTCGCCATCCCTCCTCCTTTCTTGACCATCATTGGGTTGGCTATCCGGTCGGATACTGACTTGAATAATATCGTGCTTTCAAGAGTTGGTTCACTTGGTCATGTATGACTGATTAGTTCACCGTAAAGATCTGTTGCTTTTGCCGAACTGGTTTGACACTGGGTCAATGTTGAGCGGTGGTAATAATACTTGGCGAGACCCGGTCATGTCGAGGGTGACCAAGCGAAGACATCTCGAATTTCCTTAGGGTTGGATGATCCGCTTTCGGTTGAGGTACTTGGTAGAACCTACTTTGACGACCTTGAGGGATCGTCTTCATACGATGTGACCTCATCTACCGAAAGCCGAGCGAGGCGACGTCCTTTCGGGTTCAACTCTTGGGCTTCTCTAATTACTATGCATGTGGGTCCGGGTCAAGTCCCAAGACCTCTTAAGCGACCGCATGCACTCTTTGGCTTGTTTCGATCTCCCGGATCACGCCTACCCTCCTTTTGTGGGGATCTTCATGGTTAGATGACACGTTGAGCATATCGTCCTCACTGCGTTTAACCGGTCTCGACCTAGTATAATGTTGTATGGTGAGTGGCGTTTACCATAAAGAACTGTACCACCTTGGTGGAGCTAAATCGACATTTTCCCATCGCGACGGGTAGTCCAATGATCCCTCCGGCGCGTCTCTTCTTGCGAAGCTTGAGTGGTAGTGGTCTTGGTGTAAGGCGACTCTTCAATCCCAATTTGTCAAAACACTCCTTGAAGAGGATACTCACCAACGCACCACTATCGACGACACTCGCCGAACCAACTTGTTGGCGACTCATCGCTGGATTATCATTGCGTCCTGGTGAGGTACCACGGCTGGTACAGGGTCGTCCTCAGAAAAGGTGATGGCCTCGTCCCTTTAAAACCTCTTGTTTACAGGTTCACCGGTTCGGGGACTTTGGGCCTCGGCTTTTAGGGAAGACTTTGTAGTACCGCGAGGGAGCCCCGTGATAGTGGATATGATTCCATCTTACTGAGGCTCATCATCACCCTCTTCATCGGTGTCTCGCTTTCTTGCGGTGTGAGGGCCAGTTTTCTCTCTCCTTTCTTGCTTCGCTTTCTCGACCTCGGTGGGAGCCTCAGATCGACAGTTAAGTCGGTCATGACCTTGGTATTTCTTAAAATCCGTCATGCACCAACTTTTCAATATCTCGCCATGAGATTCTGCATTCCTCCGTGTCATGTCCATGATCCTTATGGAAGGAGCAATACTTGTCTTTGGATCGGTGTTTGACCCCTATCATGGGCCGAGGTCTCGAACATGTCGACATGGAGCTTGTAGATCTCGCCTCGCCTTCGTCGAGGGTGTATACCGAGGTCGTTACGGGTTATGACGTGGCCGACCTGACTCCAGCGGCCACATCAGATCCTTTCTAAGGCGCTTGTCGACTTTGGCCTCGCCCCTCGACCATCCTCTTCCTCTTCTTGTCGAGGGTTCCGCCTTATCGCCTTCACGCTTTCTCCGTCCGCCTGTCGGCCTTGGCGAATCGATCCGCTATGCGCCACAGCCCGACGAAGTGCGGGCTCGTGATTGACGATCTCCTGTATAGGGCCCGGGTAAGATGCCGTTGAAAGCCGAGATAATGAGGAGGTCGTTTACATCCTCAACTTTTGTGCTCTCCTTATTGAACCTAGTCATGAAGTCACTGATGGACTCACCTCGACCTTGCCTCACAGTGAGTAGATGAGCCGACGTGGTTTTGGACTCGGCCTTTTGGAAGAACCTTCGATGAAAGGCTTCCATCAGATCTCGGTAAGATCCAATACTACCGGGTGGTAAACTGTCGAACCATCGGCGAACGTTGTCGATCAACAACTCCGGGAACAGCTTGCACATGTGGATGGTGTTGAGACGCTGATTGATCATGTTGTATTGGAACTGACAAAGGAAGTTTTGTGGATCCCGCAGTCCGTCGTAGGGGGCGATACCTGGCACCCTGTACTTGTCCGGGAGAGGAGTATTGAGTATCTCATTAGAGAAAGGGGTAATAATCATCCTGTATCCATCGAACCCGTCTCCCGGAGAGCGATGCCGAGTTCGTCGGCTGAACTCGTTATAATTATGGGGATCGACCTCGCGGTAATCACGACGACCTGCCCCACGTTGCTCATCCCTTGCACGATCAGTTTGGAAACCGACTCGTGTAGAGGTATTATTTGCAAAACGAGTGCCTACCATCTGGAGGCTGGGGGATTCACTTCGCTGTGCTGCTTCGTGTTTTGATGAGACTTCGGAATCCTTTTCATCATGGATAAGCCGACCTTGTTCTCGGCTGAGGTACTGGAGGAAGCTCTCCTTATTCTTTTCGAGGAACCCTTTAACCGCCTCGCCGAGGTTCAATCTGCGGTCTTGGGGTTCCTCTCTGTCGCATGCGACCTCCTTCACGCTTGTAATCTTCTTCTTCATGTAGTATAGGGTTGCCTCGCTCATCCAGACTTTGAACGTGTCATTCGGGGGTCGTATCTCTTATCGGGCTTTTTCCCGGCCGCGTTTGGCGCGTCTTGCCGCCGTTATTGTTGCCGGTAACAGCCCTGGATGTAGTGCTTCGTGTATTCCTCATCGTTGTGATTGATTCCCTAAGAAAAAGTTGATCGAAAACACAGAATTGAGTTCCCACGCATGACGACAAGGATCGATCTTATTTTCGTAGGGTAATAAATACGTAAGGAATACGAGGAGATAACGTGGTTCGATCTATTGAAATAGATCTACGTCCACGGAGCAAGAGTGTATATTGTATTGAGTATGTAAGGAACGATTACAAAAAATGTAGATGATCCCTTTCATCTAATCTAGCCTCTATTTATATACCATCATATTGAGTTTGACTCTAATACAAAGTCTTCTATCATAAGGATTCTTTTAGATATGCATCCGAATCTTCTACGTCTCCAATATCGATTTGAGTTGTAGTTGGTCGAGGAGTCTTTTTGGGCCGAACTCACATAGACCGAGCTTAATATCGGGGCCCATTTATATTGGACCTGATGTTTGGGCCTAGTAGTTGGGCCGTATCCTATCAAATAGTGATAATGATTTTGACGAAATTTAATTAATTAAGGATACTAATGTTAATTACAGGCAATAACACGTGACCAAGTTATTATATAAGTAATCTTACCAAAATTCATTATCTTTTTGAGGTAATGCATTTTTTTTTACTTATATAGTGTAATTTGGATGTTTTTGTACAATCAAAGTATCACAAGCAAATTAATTAAGTGTCTAATATCAATTGTCACAAATACCTTATAAGCCGCGATAGTGGTTGTTGGCACCGACGAAGTCAGAATTGCATTTCACGGGCTTCAATTTATAATATTTTCAAAATAATATAGATTTATTAACAAAATTGATATGTATAGTAAAATCAGATTCCTTAGGTTCTCAAAATTATTTCGAGAATTTTCGAGTTTTAATAAAAGTTATGGAGTGTTTTGTGAATGGAATAATTGCCCCACATTAGTGTAATATTAAATTAATGAGTTATAGATAGTGGTGAAATATAAGGAGATAATGATGGGCATGAGTGATAAAAATATAAATAAATGATGTTGTTGAGAGTAATAAGTCGAAAATATTTTGTGGAGTAGTTTTCATAAATATAAAGGGAATAAGTTTGAGAAACGTACCAAAATGAAAAACTATGAGCAAATTTTGGGACAAAGAGATTAATATTATTTTAATAGCTAAACATGACTATCACGACAATTCTCTTTTTATGTATTTTCTTTGTATTCTAAAATTATCGTACAATGTCTTCATTGATAACAAATTACACATTGATCTATTCCGAAGTGAGGCACCAAGATTAAGCAAATATAAACACATGATGATAACTTTCATGTTAAAAACATTTAATAATAACTTGATTCAGTTCCCAACTGGCACAAATATTCTTCATTGTAATGATTAAGAGTTTTACATCCAAAACTAAAATTTTAATTGTTTTTTATAAATCCACTACATAGAATTTTAAATTCAAACTCACCCCTTCGTTAAGAAAAATAAACAAAAACATGAAATAACAACAAAATTACATTAAGAAATATTATGAGAATCATATTGTAGAAAAAAAATACATAAGAATCTAAAATCAATTTCTCGTTAAAGAATATATACAAAAAGTACATAATATATATACTATTTAAAAAAAAATTACAGTGGGTCCCAGTCTCCCAGAAACCCCTCGTGTACCCCCTGCCTCCATCCCTGCTTGTTGATATTAAAAGATATACTTTAAACTTATAATTGAACATGACAGTATTGGAAAAATTGTTGAGGGTCTCAATTATCAATTCAAATGATATTCTTGCTTAAAAATCCATTTTATAATTTCAATATTGTTAATTTATACCAAATTACCTGAATATTTTTGGAGAAAACAAAAATGCAGAATCCAGTGAAGGAAGTATTACTTAAAAAATTGAAGGAAGTATTGAAGAGGATAATTGAAGATGGTATGTGTGTGATGTATTTATTAAATGATAGCCCGCCAAGATGGACTATTGGAGTCCTTTTGTTTCATTATTTTATTTATAAATGAAGGTTACTTGAATATTAATAATTTGGTTGGTCTACAAATAAATTGCACAAATTGAACTAACAGATAGATTTATCATATAATAAAGAATTAGTTTACATTAATTATGAGGTGGGAGGTACGTTTCGATAGTACATCATGCTTCACGAGTTGTACGTCACACCATCTGTTTGTACTTTCAGAAAGTGGACCACAATAAACCCTTGCGAGTGGGCATCTAAATTTTATTTTTATTTATATAAATAACTGTCATTTTCATACTATGTTGACCTCTTCTGATTTAAGAAATATTAATTTAAAATGATATCGTTTTAAATTCATTTTATTTTATATAAAGAACAGTGCATAGACAGAGCTTTTGTCGTACTTTCATATCTGAAGCTGATTAATTAAGTTTGCATTGAATGAATGTGGGGCAATTTTACATATTAATTCTTATTTGAGTATAAAATAACACAATTTTTGATCCAGTATAAGAGCGAGCTGATATTAAATAAAGCGTTATTCATTTTTCCATAGTATACAGAAAAATATTTATTCCAATTTTATATATACTTTTTTCAGAATAACTTTAATCTTCGCCGAAATAGAATATTAGAATATGGTAAAGCTCTTTCTATATATTTATTTTCTTTTCTTTAGATCGTTAGGCATGCATTATTTATAAAAAAAAGTATCGTTAGGCTTACGGATCCATCATGCTATCTGGCATCTTTGAATAGCATCTTAAAATATACACCAATAATTAATTAGATGATAACATTTTCCTATTTTAATTATTCCATATTATCCGAATTTAGGTCTTTTAAATCCTGAAATTTCGTTAGGCAACCTTCATTTCCGGACAAAAAGTTATTCCAATTTTAATTTAACTAGTTCTTTTAGTTGAAAATTAGTATAGGAATAAAACATTTCAATTATTTTTGGTGTATACCTAATTTGATTAATTTAATACAAACTATTATATATTAATTTGCTAAAATTAATTCATTTTTTCTTCTAAAAATTAATACCCGATACCAACACGACAACACAGGACATGCCTAGTACTCCATCCGTCCTATTATTGTTGGCTCGTTTTCTCTTTTGGACTGTCCCATTATTGTTGGCTCGTTTCCAAAAAAAGAAATAATTTTACACTAAAAAGCCCTCAAATTTCGTGCCACATACTACTTTACATACAAAACATAATTTTTTTTAATCTACATGCAAAAAGAAATGAACCATAAATATTGAGATGGAAGGAGTACAATATATGTAAATTTAGTTACTGATCAGTTGCTCTTCTCAAACCATTTAATTACATAATTTGAGGCCCTATTCTGATATAAACATATAATTGAAAGACAATTACCTTAAAAATAAAGCTCTTATATTAAAAATCAAAATCAATCATAACTATTTCTTCTATCCACAATAAGTGTATTAATTGTGGATGACATAAGTTTTGATAAAATTATTGGTGGATATTGTTTAAGTGGAAAAATGATCCCACAATATGTGTAAGATTCATGGTAGGAATGATTTTTTGATAAATAATAAATGGTCTTGAGATTAAATAACAAGAAATAGTATCATAAAAGAAAAATAATATATTCCATCCGTCCCATTTAAAATGCCTCACTTTCGTTTTGGGTTTGTAAAATTACAAATGTCTCATTCCATTTTATGAAATAATTATCCTTCAAAAGTGTGGACCCTATCCACTTTTTAACACTTTAACTACTTTATACATTTCTAAATATCCGCTACCAAAGAAACGGTAACTTTTAAACGGGACGGAGAGATTTTTATGAATATCGAATAAAATAATTGTGATATACCCATGGTGTATGGTGTAGGGAAAATTAAACTTGACAAATTCTTGAAACAGAATCTCAACATAGTTCTTCATCTATTAGTATAATTTAAACCCAAATTCTACACAGATCACGAATGAATCACGATTCTATATTTCTGACCACATTTAATTATTTAAAATTTTAATAAAATAATTAAAAGAATTAAAGTAGTTGGAAAATCTAAATGGGCCCTGATAAATCTACTCCCAAACAAAAGAAAGATAATAGAAACAAAATAAATAAATACAATTAATTTTTTGAAAGGGAAGAATGAAGTGGAGATCTTATCCACAGCAGAAGCAAAAACTATTTAAAATAGCATTTTACGACAGTTGTGGCTTTGACTTTTCAAAAAGAAATAAAATTTATACCGTGAAAGGTAGTTTTCATTTGGAAATCCATTCGAGTCATTTTCATAGCATCCATAGAAACAGACATACTGAAACACACGCACATATGGATAAATTTGATGATATACTCTTATGCATTACATACCCTCACACATAATGTTCACATATAACAGTTTATAAGTCTCCGTTGATGAGAATCAAGCTTAATTAAGATCTCAAACACTAGATGATAGATTCTAATCGATACACTACATACCCATCGATAGGGTTCATAAACTGTTATACATGTCAGCATTATATTGAAGATATGCAATGTAGGGGGTGCCTCATCAAATGTAGCCGCACATATATATATCTATATGATGTTTTCTAATGAACGAGATGTCAAGTTTTTATGGGGGAATACACATGACTGATTTTTTTTAGTTTTCTTTAGTTTTAACGAAAGAGTGACTGAGTCAGTAGCTGATTTCGCTAAAGACAAGGACTATCAATCAGTGAGCTCAGTGTTGAAAGGGTGTGTACGGAAAGTGGTGGAATAAAAAGACTGGTCGTTCAACAGACTCAGGTAACATAAGCAACACAAAACATAACCCGGATGTCATGCACACATGCATTAGATTGACTCGAGTTCATTGTACAGTGTTGTGTTCGGATATACAAATCAAACCAGCAAACAACAAAGCAATAATCGATATAAGGATTTAAACGTGATTCGTAGAAACCTCTCATACATCCACGAAACTCAGACAAGTGAATTCCAATTAACCTTTAAAATTCTTTGTTTTATACTTCCAGGGTGACTTGATCCCATTACAAGAGATCCTTCGTCCCTAGGTTATCGTGCCGTAACCTCTCACATTTTTCTTTCACCCACAACTCACCTTAGGCTACTCGCCATCTATGCTTTTAGTAAGCTACACATTATTACTCACTCAATGCTTCACTCTTTATTTCGATGGTTTAGAGCTATATTTTTAACTATATGAGTGAGCCTTAATATGAAGCACAATGTTAAGGATAGGCTGCACTTACTCTAAGCACTATTACAAATAAAGCATCAAGCTTAGCTTAGAGATAATGGAGACTGGACTTAGTAATTTCACTATAGATGAAGTGGTGAAATCATCTATAGATTTGGAAGAACGATTATGCCCAAGTCTCATGAATTGGAGAAGGAATTTGAGTTGTACCTTTTTCTAAGAGCACCAACTCGCTTTTTCGTTATTAGTTCTCCAATTGAGAAGACCATGTATATATAGATAAGTGAATTCAAACTTGCATTGAAGAAAGTCTTTTAAATCCAAACTCTATTCTCACTAATAGGATTGCTGGACTTATCGATTGTGTTTTGTTGTTTGTGTGAGGTAGATAGATACGCTCAACAAGCTATAGGTGATCCGACTCATCTCCATCAACGTCTGTTACCGCCTTCACCGAGTCCACATCCGATCTCATGCCGAGTCATTCAAACTTCTTTAGATTTCATCTTTAGTTATATGATTTGCAATGAGGCTACGACTGACTTTAGATATATTGAATAAGCATCTAAGTCCTTGAGGTTATCTAATTTTCTGATGCTTGTCTGACTCAGAATGTCTGATGTCATAGTGATTATCGGTTCCTTTCGACGATTAGACTCATGAGTCCTTTCATCGAACTCGCTTGTTTGACGATAAATCTTTCAACATCGAGCTATTTCTTCTAACGCCTTGTCTTGGTTGGCTCTAAGGCGGTATCTTTTGTACCGACTTCGTCGATTTGAGCCATCGCTTGTAACTTGATGCTTATCATCTTATAAGACAAGCGTGTCTATATGAGTAGATTCTTCACCGGATGTCTTCAATTTGGTTCTCTTTAGATTATGACCCATCTAAGTTAAGATGAGCTCCCTAATAGATAAGTTGAATAATGATAATACATTAGTGGATATCTTTTGAATATCTTTGTAATTAATTTTGAGATCAAATCAAAACATATCTCAATCCCAAATTTTCAATAATATATATATATATATATATATATATATATATAGAGGAGGATCAAGTACCCGAGTCCCAGATATTATGTAGTACTCAATCTCATCAATCCATCCTATTAATCGTGTGGCTGAGATTCGCGCCTGATTTTTAAAAGTTTTACACGTTAATTTGTGGTAATAAGGGTAGATTAGTAATTTGATTTGTTATTTGATTTCGAAAATAAACCATGTATATAGTTGAACTGAACTATGCATTCAAATGAACACAAAAATGCATTCACTTGAATATAAACATGCATATGAGTTTCAATTTTAATGCATCTTTGCAGACTCAGCAGCTTCATTCAGCATGGCTAGCTCGAGCGCACCCAGCGCCGGTTGGGTGCGATGCAGTGTTATGTTGTTTTAAATGTAGTGTTTTGTTATTTTAAATGCAGCGTGATGTTATTTCATATGCATTATTTATGTTTTGTTGTGGCTCTTCCCAAACCCAGCGCTGACGCGCACCCAATGCCCCTACCCGGCTTACAAGACGCCCGGCGCCCTACCCGGCGTCAAGACGCACCCAACACCCCTACCCAAAGGTTTGCAGACGCACTCAAAGACCGGTTGGGTGCGTGCAGTGTCATGTTATTTTGAATAGTATCATGTTATTAAGAATGCAATACTCAAACCCAAAGACCGCGGATACCCAACGTCATGGACTCTCTACCAAATACGACGGCACCCAACGCCCGTGGCACATTTCCATTTTGCCCTCGAAATAAAATGGGCTTCCTGTCAATTTTGATGCGTCCCTGTTCAAAATGTATGGTCTAGATTGTGTACTACATACTATCTCGAGGATCGGATACTACGGAACCCAATCCATATATATAGGGATGGTTCCGTGAGAATGGAAATAAGTGTAGAAAATAGAAATATATATGTAAGTCTAGCATATCTTTCATACTTGTGTATACAATCGTAATTACTATGTTACACGTATTAGTTTAGCACATATTCATCTTTTCGTAGCACATATGCTAAATATATTAGTTTAGCACATCTTTCATTCAACGTAGCACAAGAAGGGTTCTAATATCGCATAATAATCCACGTAGCACACACAACACAAAATCAGAAGACAATCGAAATTAAATCTCAACCATTGATCTAACGAATCAAAGGCCCAGATTCATTCGTATTTCTACCAAATTATCCATTCTATCTCGATCCATCTCCTATATATATATATATATGGAAAAAGTTCAGCTCCTCTCTAAGATTTATTTGGAAAATCGTAGCTCCGCGTTGTATGTTTTGGACCAATTAAGTCTACATGTCCACTAATTTCCAACGTATTGCCATCTCAACTAACGGAAGTTAACATATGTTAACGGTAATGGATAAATGATACGTTATGGGGTATTTTAATTTTACTAAATATTTTACGTAATTGGCATCTTATATAAAAATTACGAAAATAAAAAATTAAAAAACATAATGTAGTTTTTAGTTAGAGAACAATAAAATAAACTTAACATACTAATATATTAACATTTTAAATTATACTGATTTTTTTTGCAAAATTGATATTTGCTCGATGCAAAACATGTATTTAACATATTTAATTATTAATGTGCACATGGATGTATATATACCATATATAGAGATGAGTTCATATATATATATATATATATATATACATCTTAACGTGTGAATATACATACAATATATAAGTGTATCATATACATAAAAATATATATAAAATAATGCATATGTATATTTTAAGTAAAGTGAATGCACAATGCATTATTACATTGTAAAGTGTACATATGTAGATATATGCATTACTTTATACATTTTGTGCATGTGTATAATACACTTATACATTGTCCATATATTTACAGGTTAAGAGGCATATGTATATGAAGAAGTCCTCCATATATATATTTGTTTATTGAAGATGATTGATCTTCATTATGTCTATACACAACTAATGAAAATTCATACAAAAAAGAAAAACTAAATTTAGATGATAAAATTTTAAATGAGAATATTCTCCACTAGAACTCTTTGTTACAATGTTAATGGTTTTTTAAATAAATTTGGTTCCTCTATAAATTATTGAAAGACACGAATTAAAGTATACAAATAAAAAATCAAATAGAATGGTGTCTGTTGGTGTCTAAACCTTAAACCCTAATATGAACTTTTTAAATATTTCTTGGTGTCTAATAAATTTAAAATCCATTTGTAATTGACACACACACACACATACACGTGTGCGTGCACATTTAAATGTGTTAACACATGTTTTGCATATTGAGTAAAAAATAAATTTTGATTTTTTTTTTACTGGAAGCATAGTGTAAATTGTTAATGTATTAGTACATTAGTTTAGTTTGTGATTATCTAATTAAATACCTTTCCTTTAATATATATTCTCATATTTTTCATATAAGGTGTAACAAATACCCCGTTGAAGCATTCTGTTAAACTAAAAAATCTCCCTAACATGTCATATGAACGTTTTGTCAATAGACGTTAAAGTGCGTAAATTGAGCGAGATAATTTGTCAAAATTAGAAATAGAATAATTTACAAGGTAAATAACATATAACATTCAATGCTTTTCAACTTTTTATATTTGTGTCATAATGTAAATATAATAACCGGTTGGACCATAATCTTTCAAATGAGTTTATAATAATGCCTTGGTCACCGAATCAAGTCCACTATACATACGTGATCTTGAAAATCCACATCAAATTTACACATGGAATAAATTTAAAAGTCTCAAAATTCTAATAAAAATATCACAAAACGGCTTTAAGACGGCGATGGCGGTGAGAGCCACAACGACCGGACGAAGCATCGACAAAACTTGAGATGCATTAGATTTATCCTTAGCGACCATCGTGTTCTCGATGTCAAATGACATCGTGTGAAATTCCCTCCCGTTTGGGCACCCAACCTCCCTATAAAGGGGACGAAGTCAAGCATTCGAAGTGATCAAACATCCCCACTTAACATCTCTGTAGTTTCTGAAATCATGTTAGGAATCGAGAAAAGGAATTGGTTTTATGGAATTGAGTTTTGGAGGCGAAAATCTGACCAAGCAAGAGAGTTTTGGGAATGGTTTGAAGAAAGAGGCACGATGCAACGACGATCTCGAGCTCCGTTGAATCGAATTCGACGGAGAATTGGGCTGGGATGAGAGGGCGGCAGAGTACCACGACGGTGACGATTGCATGGGGTGGTGGAGGATTGCTGCTGTTGATTGAGACTTTGATTTTCCCCTCTCTCTCTCTAAAGAGAGAGAGATAAGAGAGAAAGTGGTGGTTTGTGTGGGGGCAGAAAGGGTGGGAGGGGTGATCGAGGTGGATGTCTTTTCTTATGATTTTTGTGTATTGTGTTTGTACATATATATATATATATATGTATTATATATATTTATTATTTTTAATTTCTTATGATCTAATGTGTCGCATAGATAAATTAGGCCCGATTACGGACATCATGATATAAATGTTAAAAAACTACAATAGTTATGATCCAGTTGTTATTATACTTATGTTAAACATAAATGTAAAAAATCGAAAATATTGAAGTGCTATATATTATTTATTTTAATTTAAATGGTCCAAAACATGGATAAGGAGGGCTGTTAATTTTCAAATAAACTTGTAAGAGTACAAAATGAACCTTTTTCCCGTACGTCAATGTATGTAGACGTGAGCCCTGACATGCACGTGACTTTGTATCTGTGACTGTGACTTTCACTAGTAGACTAACTTATCAACAAAGGTAGATATTATATTTTAATTCTAGTAGAGTGCCCTATGCATTTACTTAAATTTGTATTTTGATAGTTGATATATTAATACGCGAAGATAATGTATTTGCAAATGAATTATTATTATTATAATTATAATAATAATTATTATTATTATTTGTGAAACATATTAGTGTCACATTGTTCTTGGTACAACAATGCACAAGAATACCCATAAAGTTCATTTATCAATCTTTATTTCAACAAATTTTGACTTTTCAAGCATGCCATTTTGATGGTACACCCTTCTGTAAATGTGTAATTAAATACTTCTTCCATCTGTTATATTCATTTTTTAATTTTGGTGACATTAGTTTTAATAAATTGTAATAAGTATAAAATGAAGAGAAATAATAAATAAATAGATTAATGGATATTGAGATTAAAAGATGATCCATGAGATAATAAATAAATATATTAACAGATAATTAGATTAAAATGTGGGTTATAAGCGGTTTTTTTATAAATAAATTGATAGATTTATGATAAAAATTATGGAGTTATATTTCCAAAATCACCATTGATTGACTGTATGGTAGATATGACATAGAACCTTGCTAATGCAAGCCACAAGTAAACAAAAAAATATCAACACTGCATGAATACCAAATATCTACAAACATAAACTACATCAAATTCAAAAATGAACACCTAAAAAAGGGCATAAGATGATAAAATTTAAATGCCTGCTCGAGAGGCTTACACTAGGTAAAATCAGTTTGACATGGACGTCGGATCTCCCATAATGCAACCAGGATAGCCCTCATCATTTAAAAAGAGAAAGAAAACAAAAAAGAGGCAAAAATTGTTATGTTAAGGGCAGGTATGAAGATTATAACCATATGCTAGAAAAAGCTTCTTCAAGAGCCCTTTTCTTGCTTATCTCGAAACTCCATCCACCCGCCCCTAGCGGCCTTCTCCGCCGGATTCTCATGGTTTCTTCGCCTCATATTCGAGCCCCATCATATCATGACCCGAACCAAGTGGGTTAGGTATGCCCATTAGAGGCTGTGCAATTCCTCCAGCAACTGCAGGTGCGTATTGCCCTGGGGAACGTTGTCCCTGCTTGGGAGCGGAGGACTGCATTTGATGAAGTGAAAACAGATAAATAACAAGGAGATCTCTGAAATAATTAAACCCAGCAGCTGTAGACCTAAATATGAATCAAATACACATATATGCTGTATATTATTATCAGACCATAACACTTCAAAACAATTTCAATTCAAGATAGAACCAATTATCTAACTTTTATGTTTTCCCACTGCATGGTAAAGAGTACAAGCTTCAACAACAGGAAAATTTCTTGACCGGTTATATCAGCATCAAGATATGCTTCACCTTTCTTGGATAGATACCTTTCGCTCCTCATGACCAAAAAGAATAGTTTTTGACTAACCATTTTGTATGGCCAGTACTTGACATTGAGGCAACTATAATTACAAAACAATCAAATTTAGCAACATCTGTGAAAAACCTCTTACGCCTTAGTATAATTTATGTTGGTTAGGGAGCCGCTCCTGAATTTTCAGGTCATTTGCTAGTAAGGGCGTTTCAGTCAGTTTCGGCAGAATCCTAATTAGGGCTGGATTATGGCTATTTTTCGGTGAAAGAAATCCCTGACTTGAAGTGCTTAATTCAATAAACAGCTTACTTAGCTAATTTAAGAGTTGTTTACCATGAAGCTCTTTGAGGTCTTAGACAGGTAGTTTTAGCAGTAAGAACATAAAGGCCTGAATCAACAAGTGGAAGAGAGACGATGAATTATTTAGAAAAAAAAAAAAAAAAAGATGAAAAGCAAGGCATAGATTAAAAGAAACCAAAATCATTTTCACAATGAGAAAACTCACAAGATGAATGCTCGTCAGTTGAAGTGTGTCTTGCTTGCTGCTAAAGCAGTTGCATATTCCTCAACCTACTCCATTATATATAACCACTAAGTGATGGGTAAAGATTGAATAACATAATAACAGCTTATGGGAATAGTGTTTTAGCATAAAATGATGAACTACAGAAAGCAAAACTAAAGTACCTTCGAGCTTGAGCGTCATGATTTGCTCAGCATTTTCTCTCTGGTACTCGGCAATTCTTGCTTCAATAGCAGGGACATCTATCCTCGACTAAGTTAATTACTGGAGCAAATACATTTTCAATTGGATGCTAATATAAAGTGTATTTTAATATGTTTGATATACTTACTCATATCCTCTACCTCTTCCAAGTAGTCATTGTACTCTAAGAACGATGAAGTCACTCCTTTTATTGTATCTTGAGAAAGAGATAAAGCTCCTAAAGATGAAAATCAAGAACTTCTTTAAAAAAATGCAAGAACTCAGAAACTTGAAAGATAACAATAACAAAATCAAACATCCATACTCGTCCACACTTTTCATTCCACATCACTAAAATAAAGAACTACATAACATCCATTCCAAGATCACACAAAAACAGGAACATACATACTAACTCATCAATACTTTTGATCCTAATACATCACAATTTCAATACTAAATCTAGTTAACCCTATATCAAATTAAGCTTTTCTAATAAATTCCACAAATTTAAATACATACTAAACCAGAATAATATAACCCACCTATACACCAATATTCCACAACACAAACTCAAAGGTTAAATAAATTCCAACCAAAGTTATATATTCAATCAAATACACAAGAAAAAGTTTCAACTTCTAAATTGCAGAATTATTTCATAAAACTAAATTTAGGAAAACGTAGAGTACACAAAGCTTCTACACTTACAATAAAAAACAAACAAATCAATAAATTCAAGGTGATTCATACATTGAAAAAGTTTGATACAAGAGCATTACATACATGCTAGAATTCTTTTCTGATGCTCATTTCCTTGCAAAGACGTTCACTCCAGAGGCCCACCATTCTCTCTCGATGCAATACGACCCCAAAAATCTTCTTCTTTCCTTTTCTTCAATGAACTTAAATATTTGTCGGAACAGAATGCCAAAATTCGACCAAACGGGCAGCAGCCCCAAATACTTCAAGAAAATTACACCCATAAATCACTTGAATCGCCAAGATTCCTATAATCCACAATCTCCAAACAAGCAATCTACAAATAAAGAAAAATGATAAACATAAAGCTCAACAGTCATCAATTCAAATGAGCTCCCACAGCTAGTTATTACTCAACAAGTCCATTAAATCCCAGTTGAGGGCCATAAACAATCTTTCAAAAAAACAAGGGGACATAACACAAATAACACAATAAACTTAGAAATTCAAATCAAATAACGGAAGCTCAACAACAGTCTATTCATGAATGAATGCACACATACAAGGCTACTAAAAAGCCATTCAAATAAACTTGCAAAAGAATAAGATGATTACTGGAAGGCGACGGCCGCCTAGCGGTTTGAAGATTGCGCTGCACGACGGAGGGCTCTGCTGCACAGTGGCGAAGAAGGCAGCTGGTCAGGGGCTGAGCTGGTGCTACAGTGACGGGCATGCAAACCGACTGAGCGACGGAAGGCTGCGTTGGCGCCAGAGAAGAAGATGGGAGATGATTGAAGATATATATTTGCTCCCGAATAGTTTGTACTAAAGCGTATTTATTTTTTATCAATTAAATACAAAATTTAAAATCGTAACTATAATGAATTCAAACACGAAACGTTTATCTTCGAAAATTAATCACTATATCAACACATTCGCATAGTCCATTAGTTTTTTTGTTTTGCTAATTGTTAAAGAATTAAACAGAATCCTATTCAATTTTGGTTTTAGATGCATTTAATTGTTATAATAATTTATTTTTTTTCAAAAAGGGAATTTTATGGGACCTCATATTTCAATCTGGTAATATAAGATGATAAATTAAGATGACTGAAGCTAATACGTTAGAGAACTTTGTACAATGAGTCATTCGAAAATGTGAAATTTTCACGCCACAATTCTTTTACCGATCATCGATCTTTATTTTAAATTTACTATTTCTTAACTAATAATATATTTTTCATTTATAATTAATTTTAGATAAAATAATACCTTTTTGGACCAAAGCCCCAAAGAGGAAATAATTTGCCCCACACTCAAGATTTAGAAAGGGCCCAAAACCATCATCTTCCACCCCTTTTTCCTCCCCACGTTCAATAGGATGGAGCAAGGGGACATACGAACAACAACTATTTTTCCTTCAGGTCGTGGCTGGAACCTTCACCCATACTTTCTTCTTTTCCTTCTCCTTCGGCACAAACACAAACACAAACACAAACACACACGGTGAGATTATGTTCTCTTGAATATGCAATTGATTTAAACTTCGGAGTGTTTCCGGAGAATTCTCCAGTCTTGTTTTTCAGGCTACCAACGTCAATGCGACTATATCTCGCGCGAAGATCTTCTGAAAACATTCGATTCTTTTGTGGATCTATCAACTGAAGCTGTCCGTGGGAAAATCGAGCAGAGACCTCGATGATTTTTCTTAATTTGGCACAATATTGCCTGAGCTTCTTGTGTGCTGACCATGATTTTCTTTGAATGACATGACCTGACGTATCTAATGTCTCGCACATGTTTACTT